>MCJB01011775.1:17957-75409 GCA_002018475.1 Nicotiana obtusifolia
TTTGGAACAGTTTTATAGTGGTTGAGGGGAGTTTCTGAGCCGTTGATCTCATTGAGATCAACGGTTCAGATTAAAGATGAGGGAAATGGGCGTGGGCTGATATGGGAAGTGGGCTGATCCAATTCTAATTGGGATTGGGCCTTGCTTCAATTTAATTAATCTGGCCCAGTGGTTCTTTAATTGCCTATTCTAGTTCCTCTTTGTTTCATTTGTTTATTATTTATCTCTAATCCCTTCATAATTAGCTAAAATAAGTATTTATAAAGCTAGCTTAGGAATTAAATATTAAACTAGGAAAGTATAAAATGAACTATTTTTATGATTTTTCTCAATTTTATAAAAACAACCAAACCTTAACTTAATCCTAAAAATGCAAAACAAAACTAAATGCCATGCCTACATATTTTAAAGTATTTTATCAATTAATATTTAACCTAATAAAATTCTTAAAATGGCTAATACTTAATTAAAAATTATTTGATGATTTTTTATGAAAGTAATTCGGGTATGGTAAAAATCACGTGCTCACAGCGCCTATAATATTCCTTTAAGTTCATCATGGCCTTTAAGTTATCCTTTGTCTTATTGTTGACATCCATCACAGTATTAAACAAGTTGTCAAAAATATTCTTGACATGCATGACATCAAGATTATGCTGAAGAATATTGTGCTTCCAATAAAGTAACTTCCAGAATATGATCTATTTAGTTCAATTGTATGTAACACCATAAACCAGGTATCTTATTAGACAATGGATACTCTATTACCTTAGGTAGATCCCTAACTCTGTTCCAAATTTTTTCTGGCGACAAGATGGACAATGTCTCCTCAAAGTCAGTTTTGTTTTTCATAAATGCACTAGTATTTCTCCTAAACTCATGATCCTTTGGAAAGAAGTAGCATTGGCAGTCAAATCATGTGTTTTTACATTCATGTTTCAAAGTGAATGCCTTTGTATCTTCCATACAAGTCGAGCAAGCTAAATTTTCGGCAGTCGACTACCCGGACATCATTCCATGCAGGAAAATTATTTATAATCCACATCAAAGTAGCATGCAATCTGAAGTTTTGGTTAGTTGATACATCATATGCTTTCACATCTTGATGCCACATAACTCAGCTCATCAATCAAAGGCTGTATGTAAAGATCAATCAACTTTTTTCGAATTGCGTGGACCTAAAAAATATAAGTTCGAAACAAAAATGGACTTGTCATACACAACCCATGCGGAAAATTGTACGGCATAACAAGCACCGGCCAACATAAATATGGTGCAGCAGAGAATGCAAATTGAGTGTATCCATCTGCACATAATCCCAATGATTGACTCCATGCCCGCTTGAGAAATAGAACTATCTGACTTAATGTGAAGTAATCGAATTGCAACAGACAACTTGGAATGCATTGAGCCTTCATATAACGGACAACTAGTTTCCTTTAACTGTTTGAAGAACCGCTTAGCCTCATCATTTGGTACAGATTGTGCCCTTGGGAAAATTTGAAAGGCATACCTTATCATGTCATCAAATCGAGAATTTTTAACATTATTCTCCAATATGGGACTACCCTCTTCACTACCAAAAGAATTCTAAATATCAACAACATCTACATTATCATGATTCTCCCCAGGATCAGTCTATACGTCATAATTTTTTTAAAACTCATATTTAAAAAGATGACATATAAGAACATCTTCTCCCAATAACTTAACATACTTGCTTTTCACACTAGGGCACCTAATCGTCCCGTCAATATGAAAATCATCAAATGGCCTTGCCTTAGCAATAAATCTAGCAACTGCTTCTTTAAATTCACCCCTGAACCCCACACGATTAAGATGAATCCTATTATACATTCATCTTGGATGTGCAAATTTTATTTACACAAAATGGTTAAATATTATTTCATTTGAAGGTTCCTATTTTGAGAGTTAAATATTATTTCATTTTAGCGTATCCACATAAGTATTTTTACCTTTGTAGGTGAATTCAGTCAAAATAATACCACTACTATTTAAGAGGAGCATTGAATGACAAATATAGTTACCCAAACAAAAAATCAATTTATAAGAAAACATCTATAGCAATTCTAAAATATTTTCAAATACAATTCAAATAGGGATCTAAAAAATATCTGGAACGTAGAGGCAAGCTAGCGAACCATTATCAGTGGAGTGAACCTAGATGCAAAAATTCACAAAATTTTCTATCGTTTTTATAGTTTTCTCTCCTTCCTTTATAACTATAAAATGTATGAATATAGAAATAATTAGACAAAGAGTCAAACAAATTCAAAAAATTAAAATAAAATCAGAAAGAGGGGCCTGGGAAGGGGTTCGCAAACAGGGGAGGCGGAGATAACAGAGGGGTCGGGGAAGGGATCGCGAACAGGGGAGGGAGAGAGAATAAAGAAATCAGGAAGGGGGACATGGACGGGGGAAGGAGAGAGAACAGAAGGTTCGGGAAAGGGGCACGAGAACTGGGGAGAGAGATAAAGAGAGAGAGAGAGAGAGAGAGGGAGGGGGGGAGGGGGGCTAACTGTCACGACCCAGAATCCACCAGTCGTGATGGAACCTAACCCATCCACTAGGTAATCCAAAAACAATTTTATAGTTTCCAACGAAGATAAATAAGAACTAATTAAATAAAATAACTGAACTTCTTATACATTTACCCAAGGATTGATAGTACAAATCATGAGCTCCAAAAATTTAAAACTTAACAAGATGGAATGAAATAAATACATTATTTGTTCAGTATATATATAAGCAGATTTGCAAATCTAAAGCTACTAAGGACAAGTGGCAGCTATATCCTGAAAACAGGTACATCTTCAATGCCAGCTCCCGCCAAAACAGCAACATCATCTCCAAGATCTGCATGCAAGATGCAGAAGTGTAGTATGAGTACAACTGATTCTATGTACTTAATAAGTAACAAACCTAACCTCAGGTTGAAAGCAGTGACGAGCTCTGAAGATAGTCGGACTCCACATCAATAATTGATAATAAGATGAGATAGATAATGCCGAAAAAAGTAAAAAACTCAAAAAATATTATGCTCAGCTAGATAACAGTTACAGAAAGATAGACATGCTTTTCAATTATAACAATCAAGTCCAAATCTTACCACCAAAATCAACTAAACATGAGTTTATCAAAAGAACTATATTTTCCAATTCACAACACCAGATAAGAATTTTTTATTACCAATTAGCATAAGGAAAGTATATCTCTATGCCTATATGTCAATATACATGTCGAGTCATCAATTATCATATATCGTCTAGCATGAAGAATATACATATTTATGCCGGTATGTCAAATATACATGTCAAATCATCAAATGTTATATTACCGTCTAGCATGCGGAAAATACGTCTCTACGTCTATGTGTCAAATATACATATCAAATCATCAAATTTCATATTACCGTCTAACATGAGGAAAATGCATATTTATGCCTACATGTCAAGTATACATGTCAACTCAATATCATCATAGTGAAACCAACAAGAATAACCACACTTAGCACACTCATGGTGCCTGGACCAAGGCCATCAACATCACACACAACAACACTTAGCACTATACGGGTGTCTAGCCTAAATGCCCATCACTAAAGAATGTATACAAAATATTGTGTCAGCTGTCATGGCCCCAATCTCCATACGTATGATGTCGTGATGGCACCTAGTCTCTAAGACTAGGTAAGCCTAACATACATGAAGAATTAACGAAAATAATAATAAAACATCCAGTTTAAACCAATATCTATCATAAAAGGACTCCACAATACAACTCAAAGTAACACCCAAAATCTTGTGAGACTGAGTCATAAATTCTACACGAGTATTCTGAAACATCCCTAATACATCAGTATCTATAATAGGAGTACGCGATAGAAACTAAGATAAAGGGCGACTCCGAGGCCTGCGAACGTCGGCAGGTATACCTTGAAGTCTCCGATCCAAGCTCAACTAACGGATGCCTAAGCTGGTATGAAGTACCTGGAACTACATAAAAACATGTATAGAAGCGTAGTATGAGTACACCACAACAGTACCTAGTAAGTATCAAGCTTAACCTCGGTAGAGTAGTGATAAGGTTAGGTCACGACACCTACTGGAATAAATAAAGAAACTGAAAAGGTATAGCACAGTATAATAATGGAAACAATGGAAATGAAACAATGAAGAAATACAACAAGAATAGCCACACTGAAGTTAATGCAATAAAGACATTACGGGAGAAACACATAATAAGAATGCCAAGGAAACGATGTAGACGAAACACAAGTGATGTAAATGAAAGATAGCAACATGAATTACTACTGAGGTACCGCCTCGTAGTCTCATATCACGATCAAATCACAATCTTTCCTTTTATCACTGCGGGAACGTTACATTTAGTTTTTTAAATCATTTTTCCAAAATAGCTGCCCGCGTTTTAGCCCACCTTAACACACCGTGTGGCTTCAAGTAGTTCCCCTACTAGCAACACACGTATCAAGCCTATCTTATCTCACCGCATGCGTATCAACCCCTATCCTTATACCACTGCACACGTATCAATATCACAACATATCACATAACGCACCTCAAGTGACCAATACCAAAATTTGCCAAAGAAGTCAACAATAATAATATTTCCACAATGAATAGCCCATGTCTCAACCATGTATGTACAAGAGTCTCTACAATAGCAACCAAAAGTGAATAACTCAACAAGAATGGTATTTCAATAATTTACAACTTTACCTCAATGTGATCACGACTTTTACAAATTCAACACCAAAACTCAATAATAAGATGTTCCAAGAAATAACAACTTCAAGTAAGGTAAGTCAACAATTAAGTATTTAACAAGGAAATGAGAAAAACAGTAAATTCAACAAAGCATGTAAGAGCAAATAACAAGTAAGAGATGAAACAAGTATTAACAATGTCAAGTGAAACATGTAAGGACAGATTAACGATGATGAATATAACATGTTATGAAAACTCAATTAAAGGCATAAAAAAGAATCTACATAGCTTAAACCGGTTATTTTACCATATTTAGCTAGTGTACCCAATCATCACCTTACGTACACGACATTCATGTTCCACAATTAACACAAAAAAATATCAATCCTAAGCGGTAATTCTCCCACACAAAGTTACGCAAAACTCATACCTTAAAGCACGCTAACTCAATCCACTAGTAAACCATTTTCCGAAAATATCCAACTCCGAATGGCTCGAATCTAGACAAAATAACTTTATTCCATAAATATAAACCATAGGAAACTATTCCGGATATTAAAGTTATAATCTTTAAAGAAAAACAAGAAGTCAACTCAAAAATCAACTCTGGCCCTCATCTCGGAATTGACCAAACTTACAAAATTCGAACACCCATTCAATAATGTGTCCAACAATACTAAAATTATTCAAATACGACCTCAAATCGCCTTTCAAATCCTCAAAATATAGCTTATGGAGTTTTCACAAATTTTGCCAAATTTTCCAATCCAAAACACTAATTAAATGGTAAAATTAATGATGGATTCATGTATGATAATCAAATCCGAGTTTATATCACTTACCCCAATCAACTCCTTGAAAACCTCTTCAAAAATCGAAATAGCCCAAAATCGAGGTCTCCAGCTCAAAAGATAAAAAATGAAACAAAGCCCTCTATTTGGAAATAATATACTGCTGCCTAGTTATTGCCTTACGTGATCGCCGACAAGCACTCGCGATCGCAAAGAACAAATCCTCCCAGCTCACAAAACCTCATTTGTGATCGCGTGAACTCAGTTGCTAACATGGCGACCAGCATTCCTCAGCTTACGCGATCGCGTTCCAGGCAACGCAAACGCGAAGAACATCACGTGTCACCCCGATGCCTCTCCTTCCTTGTATGCGAACACGATTGCCATGCACGCATTCGCGATGCAAAAACTCCTCAATCATCGTGATCGCATCCCTGACTTCGCTAACGCGAAGAGTAAAACTCCATCTATCCATGAGGACTATACGTGATTGCGGTAGAACCTTCATGAACGCATAGAAGGAAATCAGAACAGAAAAACCAATAGTCTCAGTTCAAGGACGAATGGGGCTACACAAAAGTCCATTCCGGAGTCGTCTACAAAAAGTCAAACTCCGGTCAACTCTTTCAACTTAAGCTTCCAACTTTGGGACTAAGTGTCCCATTTCACTCTAAAACTCACCTGAAACCAAAACCAACCACCCTAGCAAGTCACATAACCACAATATAACATAGAGGAGGCAATAAATAGGGGAACATGGCTAAAATACTCAAAATGACTTATCGGTTTGTTACATCAGCGCCCCACTGCTGGTATGTCAGACTCCAGAGTGGCGGATCCTGCCCAAGAGTTAATCATAATCACATAACCCAATCGTGGGGCTTGGTGCACATGTAGCCTCAAAATCAGTAACACTTAGCCTAACATGGGGCCAGGTATATGCGCCACCTAAATATCAATATAATCATTGCGGCGTGCAACCCGATCCAGCATAACTCACAACATGGCTCTACGATCCACATCAGTCATCAATTCCTTCAAGTCTCTATATGTCAACACAACACAGAAACATAATCCAATCATATAACATGGAATAACATAATTTGCCTCAAATACGGCTCAAAATTGTGTCACTTACAAAGATACCAATAACATGTGAGATAGCATATCAGGAATGCACAAATATAGAGATATGACATGAGAATATAACTATCATGACTGAACAATATGACTACGGTTAAGGCAAATTGCCTAAACATGATTTCTAGTAGGAGTAATATCTCACGTAGTCATATAAGTGGCGAAAACATGATATCAAAGAAATACGATAGAAAAATAAGACATATGATAGACTAAGAACTACCCCGATCATGAATACCTCGGTACACGCACACGCGCCCGTCACCTAGCACGTGCGTCACCCCAACCCATCTTAAATTTCATAGTTCTCTGGGATATTGACCCTCAAATCCAAGTTTTACTGTGTTACTTACATCGAACAAGCCAAACAATACTCTAGAAATGCCATCCCGTGTGAATCAACCTCCGAACAGCTCGAAACTAGACAAAAGCAACTTAAAGACATCAAATAATGCCATAGAAAACAAACTCAAACGATAAAGGTCGAATCTTTAATCAAATACTCAAAGTCAACCAAAAGGTCAACCCGTGCTTGCACCCCGGAACCCAATAAAACTCATAAATTTCGACTACCGATTCAAATATGATTCCAACCATACTAATTTTACTCAAATCTGATTCCGAATCAATGCACGAAACCCAATCCTACACTTTAGGGAAAGTTTAGACAAAAAACCCCCAATTTCTCTTTTAAATTCATAGTAAAAATGTCAAATCGAAGATGGAATTATGTAATATAATCAAATCGAGTAAAAAATACTAAACCCAATACATGTGATGAAAATCCTCTCCAAAAATTGCCCAAAATAGCGCACATGCGATCTCGCATTTGCAAGAAGAATCTCGCATCTGCTACTTTCACTTACCTGACCTCCAACTGCATCTGCACAAAACTAATCCACATCTACGACATGTAGAAGCACAAACACGTTTGTAGAAGCAGACACCCACCTGGAGCCTCAATCCCGCATATGTGATAACACATCCGCAGATGCAACCTCGCATCTGCGCTCCCTAACCCGCAGAAAAAGAACACCTGACAATTTTATAACATCACAAAAGCGACTCAAATATTGCATAAGCGGATCCTCATCTGCACTCCAACATGCACAGATGCGATACACCAGAACCAGGTCTGCCTAACAATATGAAATGATCCGAAACTCATCCGAAGCTGATTCGAGCCCCTCGGGACCCCGTCAGAACATACCAACAAGTTCCAAAATATAATGCAAACCTACTCGTGGCCTCAAATCATACATAACAATATCAAAATCATGAATCACACCTCAAATCAAACTTAATGAATTTTTAAACTTTCAACTTCCAAAACTTGTGTCGAACCATATCCAATCAACTTGGAATGATCTGAAATTTTGCACATAAGTTCCCAATATGACATAACAAACCTATTGTAATGACCCGGCCGATCGTTTTGGGATTATTAGCTCCGATCCCCTATCTACTGCTTCCTCTATTTCATTTTATGCTTACTTGACTTGCCGGGTTAGTCGGTTCGGGTCCGGAGGGATTTCAGAGAGAATTGAGACACTTAGTCTCAAGGTTGAAAGCTTAAGTTGAAATAGTTGACCAAATGTTGACTTATGGGAAAACGACTCTCGAACGGAGTTTTGATAGTCCCGTTAGCTCCATTGGGTGATTTTGGACTTAGGAGCATGTCCGGATTGTGATTTTGAGGTTCGTAGTGTAATTAGACTTGAAATAGCGCAAGCTGGATATTTGGAAAGTTTGACCGAGAGTGGACTTTTTGATATCAGGAACGGAGTCTGATTCCGGAAGTTTGAGTAGGACCGTAATGTCAATTATGACTTGTGTGCAAAATTTAGGGTCAATCGGACGTGATTTGACACGTTTCGGCATCGGTTATAGAAGTTTAAAGTTTTAAATTTCATTAAGCTTGAATTGGAGTGTGATTCATGTTTTTGATGTTATTTGATGTGATTGGAAGGATTGACTAAAATCGTATTGTGTTTTAGGACTTGTTGATATATTTTGTTGAGGTCCCCGAGGCCTCGGGTGGATTTCGGGTGGTTAACGGACCAAATTTGGATTTGAGTGAATTCCTGAAGTTGGGCATTAGCTGATATAATCGCACCAGCAGAGTCCTCGTCACAGCGAGCTATGGGGCGCAGGTGCGGTCTAGAAGGAAATGGCCTGTGATTGCAAAAGTGATATGAAGACCGCAGGAATAGAGTCGCTTCTGCGAAAGATGGAGCGCAGAAGCGGAAAGATCAGGGAGGCTTGTTGATCGCAGAAGCAGAAGGTTCTCCGCAGAAGCGGGCGCGGAGGTGCGGCCCTTTTCTCGCAGAAGTGGCTTCTGTGGACTTAAGTGAAGTCCGCACCTGCGATGCTGTTTTCGTATGTGCAGAACCGCAGATGCGGTGAAGCCCTCGCAGAAGCGAAATCGCTAGGCAGAAAAGGGCAAGTTCGAAGGTTTGATCTTATTTTAATTTTGGGGCTTTGAGAGCTCAGATTGAGGCAAAAATTTGAGGAATTTTCAGAGGAAACATTTGGGTAAGGATTCTTGACTTGTTTTTTTATTAATATCCACTAATCCAGCGTTAATTTCATCATTTAATTAAGGATTTGGGTTGAGAAATTTAGGGAAAAAGTTGAAAAGTTCTTAAACCGAATTTGGGATTTTGATTGAGGTTTTGGTATCGGAATTGAGTAATTTTGGTTTGGGTTGACTTTTTGGGGCGACTTTCTAATTTCTTGTTAAAGTCTTGATTTTATTAATTAGATGAGTTTCTTATGGCTATATTTATAGTATGTAATTTCTTTTGTCTATATTCGGGCCATTCAAAGTCGGAAAGCCGAGGAAAAGGCAATTCTTATTGACTGATTGAGCTCGGCTTGAGGTAAATGACTTGCCTAACCTTGTGTGGAGGAAATCCCCTTAGGATTTGGTACTATTGTGAAAATTCTGTGGTGTGTGAGTGCTGTGTATGCGAGGTGACAAGTGCGTACACGTTCTAATTTTTGAAAATCCAGTTTTTACTGAGCAATAAACTATTACATCTTAAATGACTTATCCTAGCATGTGTAGTTATCATGTTTAACCTAATATCTCATGTCCACATGTCTTAAATCCTTATATGAAATCTCTGTAGCAAGCTTAGTTAAATTCCTATTTTTCCTTGATTTGTATTTAGTCGTTAACTGGTAGGATTTCTTGCTGTGAATTCGTTATTCCATCGGTTTCGAGCTTTGTGTTTACTTTTGGGACTACGAGGCCGCACCTCGGGAGATCCCTTGTTGCATATTTACTTTTGGGACTACGAGAGGGTATCTCGGGAGATCCCCTGTTGCATATTTACTTTTGGAACTACCAGGTACCTCGGGAGATCCTTCATTGCATATTTACTTTTGGGAATACGAGGCGGTACTTCGGGAGATCCCCTGTTGAGTATTTACTTTTGGGACTACGAGGTGGAACCTCGAGAGTGCCCCTGTTACTTACCCCTATTTACTGTGTAGTTTCCTCTTTTTGTATTTCTGATTGTTAAATTCTCAATCTTTCATTATATTGCTATATCTTCTGCCTTAATTATGATATTCTAGTAGGGCCCTGACCTGACCTCGTCACTACTCTACGAGGTTAGGCTTGGCACTTACTGGGTACCGTTGTGGTGTACTCATGCTACTCTTCTGCACATGTTTTGTGTGCAGAGCCAGGTACCTCCTACCAGTCCCGCTATTAGTGGAGAGTTGTGCTGCTGCTGCGGAGACTTCAAGGTATATCTGCCAGCATTCGCAGATCTCGGAGTACCCCTCTATCCTTTTATGTTATTTCTTCTGATTTTTCCTAGATATTGATGTATAGAGACAGTTAGAACAATTCCTTAGAGCTTGTGACTTGTGACTACCGGGTCTTTGGGAGTTATTTATATTTGGAGTTATTGGTTTTACTTGTACATGTCGAGCAGCAGTTTTCCATCTTTATCTATATATATACATGTTGATGTTGAGGTTTAGTCATTGTTTCTGTTGTTATTTCAGTTATTCCAAAATTGTTAGCCTTACCTATTCTAAGAGACTAGGTGTCGTCACGACATCCTACGGAGGAAAATTTGGGTCGTGACAAGTTGGTATCTGAGCTCTAGGTTCATAAGTGTTATGAGTCACAAGCAGGTTTAGTAGAGTCTCGGAGATCGGTACGGAGACGTTTGTACTTATGTTCGAGAGGCTATGGAACTTTTAGGAAAATTTCACTTCCTTGATTCCTTATCGTGCGAAATTGTTGACTTCGGGATTCTAAACTTCTATCTTTCTATTCTCTCATAGATGGTGAGGACACGTGCAGCCGGATCAGATGACCAGACACTCGCGCCCCCTACAGGAGCCACGAGAGGCCGGGGCCAGGGTAGAGGTTGAGGACGTCCACTTGGTGCAGCCAGAGCACCCGCGTGAGTTGCTACAGAGGAGCCAACAGTAGCTTCAGTCGGAGCGCAGGCACCTGAGACGCCTATTGCTGCACCAACTCTTCAGGAGACCCTTGCACAGATTCTGAGCATGTTCGGTACTTTAGCTTAGGCAGGGTTGATCCTCGCTTCTTCCACATCTCAGGCTGGGGGAGGAGCATAGAATCCCGCCGCCCGCACCCCAGAGTAGCGGGTTTAGGTCGACCAGGTTCCAGAGGTCATACCGGTGCAGACGGTAGCCCCAGTTCGGCCAAAGGGTAGGGCGGCAGTTTCTGAAGAGGAGCAGCTTAGGCTCGAGAGGTACAAAAAGTACCACTCTCCTACTTTTAGTGGCATGTCGTTAGAGGATGCCCAAGGTTTTTTTGAGGAGTGCCACCGTATCCTTCGTACAATGGGTGTAGCGGAGTTGTGTGGGGTTTCTTTCACTACGTTCCAGCTTAGAGGAGCGGCCTATCAGTGGTGGTGTGCTTAAAAGTTGGTTAGTTTAGTTGAGGCAGCTTCACTCATTTCGACTCAGTTCTCGGATATGTTCTTAAGGGATGTATGTTTCCCAGAGTCTCAGAGATGCATGGCACCCAGAGTTTGAGCAATTGCACTAGGGTTCTATGATTGTGTCAGAGTATGCAGTTCACTTCAGTGATTTGGCTAGACATGCACCAGCCTTGGTTGCTACCGTTCGAGAGAGGGTCTGTCGATTTATCATGGAGCTCAACCCCAGTATCAGTTTAGCAAGGCTCGAGAGTTGGAGATGGACATAGCATTCCAGCAGGTAGTGGGTATTGCTAGGAGATTGGAGGGTATGCTGATTCGGGAGAAAGAGGAGAGGGAGGCCAAGAGGTCTTGAGAGTCTGGTACTTATAATACTCGTGCCCCAGTGGCAGCTCGTCATGGTAGGGCTATGTGAGTCGCCTAGTTTATTCAGCACTTCTAGCCGCCAGTGGTTTCCGGCCGCTCTTAGGCCCCAGGATCCTTATTATGCACCGCCATTGTCTAGTGCACATCCTGCATGGGGTGCTTTTAGCGGTCAGTCCAGCAGACCTGGCCCGATCCAGCCATAGCAACCACGCCCTCCGAGAGCTTTTTTTAAGTATGGTGACACTCGCTATATGGTGAGGGAGTGCCCCAGACTTAGGAGGGGTGCACCTCCACAGTCTACTCAGGCACCGCGTGCTCCACTGGGTCCCAAGGCTATGATTACAGCACCAACTACCACTCCATCTGCTCAACCAGCTCGAGGTGGGGGTCGGGCAAGTAGAGGTCGCCCTAGAGGGGGAGGCCAGGCCAGATATTATGCTCTTCCTGCTCGTACAGAGGCAGTTGCATCCGACTCTGTCATTACAGGCATTATTCCGGTCTGTCATAGTGATGCATCAGTCTTATTTGATCCAGGCTCCACTTATTCCTTTGTGTCATCTTATTTTACTCCGTATTTGGGGGTATCCAGTGATTCTTTGAGTTCTCTTGTCTATGTGTCCACCAGTGGGAGATTCTATTGTTGTTGAGCGTGTGTACTGGTCTTGTTTAGTTGTTCTTAGTAGTTGAGACTAGAGCTTATTTATTATTGCTCAATATGGTAGACTTTGATATTATTTTAGGCATGGATTGGTTGTCGCCCTATTATGCTATTCTTAATTGTCACGCCAAGACCGTGACGCTGACTATGCCAGGATTATCCCGGTTAGAGTGAAGAGGTAACTTAGATTATACTCCTAGTAAAGTTATTTCATTTCTAAAGGCTCAACGAATGGTTGAGAAGGAGCGTAACGCGTATCTAGCTTACGTGAGAGACGTCACTATTGATACCCCTACCGTTGGGTCAGTTACGGTAGTGAGGGATTATCCGGATGTATTTCTAGCTGATCTTCCGAGCATGCCGCCCGACAGGGATATTGACTTTAGTATTGACTTGTTACCGGGCACTCAGCCCATCTCTATTCCTCCATATCATATGGCTCTGCCTGAGTTGAAGGAGTTGAAGGAGCAGTTACAGGAGTTGCTTGATAAGGGCTTCATTCGGCCTAGTGTGTCACCTTGGGGTGCTCCAGTCTTATTTGTGAAGAAGAATGATGGTTCTAACCGTATGTGCATTGATTATCGCCAGTTGAACAAAGTTACAGTGAAGAACAGGTATCCATTGCCTCGTATTGATGACCTATTTGATCAGTTACAAGGTGCTAGCGCGTTTTCTAAGATTGACTTGCGTTCAGGCTATCATCAGTTGAAGATTCGGGAGCACGATATCCCGAAAACTGCTTTCAGGACTCGGTACGATCACTACGAGTTCCTTGTGATGTCATTTGGGCTGACTAACGCCCCAACAACATTCATAAACTTGACACACAATGTATTTTGGCCCTATCTTGACTCTTTCCTCATTGGGTTTATTGACGACAATCTGGTGTACTCCCGGAGTCAGCAGGATCATGAGCAGCACCTAAGGACTTTGCTTCAGACCTTACGAGAAAAGAAGTTATATGCAAAATTCTCAAAGTGTGAGTTCGGCTAGATTCAGTGGCATTTATAGGTCACGTAGTGTCGAGTGAGGGGATCAAGGTGGATCCGAAGAAGGTTAAAGCAGTGCAAAGTTGGACTAGACCGTCCTCAGCTACGGAGATCTAGATTTTTTTTGGTTTGACAAAGTATTACTGTCGATTTGTAGAGGGTTTCTCATCTATTGCAACACCTATGACCAGGCTGATCCGGAAGGGTGCTTCGTTCAGGTGGACAGAGGAGTGTGAGAAGAGCTTTCAACAGCTTAAGACAGCGTAGGATACAGCCCCAGTATTGGTATAGCCTACATGTTCGGGGTCTTATACTGTATATTGTGATGCGTCGTGGTTTGGTCTCGGCGCGGTGTTGATGCATGACGGTAGGGTGATTGCCTACGTGTCTAGATTGCTGAAGGTGCATGAAAAGAACTATCTTGTGTACGACCTTGAGTTAGCAGCTATTGTTCATGCCTTGAAGATTTGGTGGAAATATTTGTACGGTGTCCCTTGTGAGATCTACACTGATCACCGGAGTCTACAACATCTGTTCAAACAAAAGGATTTCAACTTGCGTCAGCGGAGGTGGTTAGAGCTGCTTAAGGATTATGATATCACTATTCTATACCATCGGGGGAAGGCCAAATGATGGCCGATGCCTTGAGTCGTAGGGCGGAGAGTTTGGGCAACTTAGCATATCTACCAACAGCAGAGAGGCTATTGACATTGGATGTTCAGGCCTTGGCCAACCAGTTAGTTAGATTGGATATTTCTGAGCCGAGTTGAGTTTTGGCTTATGTGGTTTCTCTGTCTTCTCTTTACGATCGTATCAGGGAGCGTCAGTATGATAACCCCCATCTGTTTGTCCGTAAGGACACGGTTCAGCACGGTGATGCCAAGGAGGTCACTATTGGAGATGATGGTGCATTGAGGATGTAGGGCAGGCTGTGTGTGCCCAATATAGACAGGTTGCATGAATTGATTCTCTAGGAGGCTCAAAGTTCGCGGTACTCCATCCACCCAGGTGCCGCGAAGATGTATCAGGACTTGAGGCAGTATTATTGGTGGAGGAGAAAGAGAAGGACATAGTAGAGTATGTAGCTCGGTGCCTAAATTTCCAGCAAGTGAAGTATGAGTATATCGGCCAGGTGGATTGCTCCAGAAGTTAGAGATTCGGAGTGGAAATAGGAGCGGATCATTATGGATTTTGTTGGTTGGATTTCACGGACTCAGAGGAAGTTCGATGTTGTTTGGGTGATTGTGAATAGGTTGACCAAGTTGGCTCATTTCATTTCAGTGATGACTACTTATTCTTCCAAGCAGTTGGCTCGAGTTTGTATCTGTGAGATTTTCAGACTTCATGGTGGTGCCAGTATCTATCATCTCTGACCGGGGTACGCAGTTCACATTGCGGTTCTGGAGGGCCGTACAGCAAGAGTTAGGTACTCGGGTTGAGTTGAGCACAACATTCCACCCTTAGACAGACAGACAGTCCGAGCGCACTATTCAGATATTGGAGGATATGCTCCGTGCATGTGTGATGGAGTTTGGGGGTTCTTGGGGTCAGTTCTTGCCACTTGCGGAGTTTTCCTACAATAACAGTTATCACTCGAGCATTCAGATGGGCCCGTATAAGGCTTTATATGGTAGCGGTGCCGGTCTCCAGTGGATTGGTTCGAGTCAGGCGAGGCTAGGTTATTGGGTACAGACTTGGTTCAGGATGCTTTAGAGAAGGTTAATGTGATTCAGGATCAACTTCGCACAGCTCAGTCTAGACAGAAGAGTTATGCGGATCGGAAGGTTCACGTTGCTGCATTCATGGTTGGGGAGAGGGTCTTGCTTCGGGTTTCATCCATGAAGGGTGTTATGAGGTTCAGGAAGAAGCGCAAGCTGAGCCCAAGGTTTATTGGCTCGATCGAGGTGTTGCGGCGAGTTGAGGAGGTTGCTTATGAGCTTGCCTTGCCTCCTAGTCTAGCAGGAGGTTCATCCAGTATTCCATGTTTCTATGCTACGGAAGTATCACGGCGATCCGTCTTATGTGTTAGATTTCAGCTCAGTCCAGTTCGATAAGGATTTGTCTTATGTTGAGGAGCCGGTGGCAATTTTGGACAGGCAGGTCGAAAGTTGAGGTCAAAGAGTATTGCTTTAGTTAAGGTTCAGTGGAGGGGTCAGCCGGACAAGGAGGCGACTTGGGAGACCAAGCATGATATGTGCAGCCGTTATCCTCATCTTTCCACCACTTCAGGTACGTCTTTATGCTCATTCGAGGACGAACGATTATTATAAGAGGGAGAAGATGTAACAACCCGGTCGGTCGTTTTGAGAGTATTTGCGTCGATCCCTTATCTACTGCTTCCTCTGTTTCATTTTATGCTTACTTGACTTGCCGGGTTAGTCAATTCGGGTCCGGAGGGATTTCAGAGTGAACTGAGACACTTAGTCTCAAGGTTGGAAGCTTAAGTTGAAATGGTTGACCGGATGTTGACTTATGGGTAAATGATTCCCGAACGGAGTTTTGATGGTTCCGCTCCATTGGGTGATTTTGGACTTAGGAGCGTGTTTGGATTGTGATTTGGAGGTCCGTAGTTGAATTAGGCTTGAAATGGCGAAAGCTGGATTTTTGGGAAGTTTGACCGAGAGTGAACTTTTTGATATCAGGGTCGAATTTTGATTCCGGAATTTGGAGTAGGACCGTAATGTCAATTATGACTTGTGTGCAAAATTTGGGGTCAATCGGACGTGATTTGATAGGTTTCGGCATCGGTTGTAGAAGTTTCAAGTTTTAAAGTTCATTAAGCTTGAATTGGGGTGTGATTCGTGTTTTTTATGTTGTTTGATGTGATTTTAAGTCTCGACTAAGTTTGTATCATGTTTCAGGACTTGTTGATATATTTGGTTGAGGTCTCGGGGGCCTCAGGTGTATTCTGGGTGGCTAATGGACCAAATCTGGAGTAGAGTAAATTGCTGAAGTTGGGCATCAGTTGGTGTAATCGCACCTGCGGAGTCCCCATCGTAGGTACGAGCTCGCAGAAACGAGCTGTGGGGCGCAAGTGCAGTCTGGAAGGAAATGTCCTGTGATCGCAGAAGAGATGTGAAGACCGCAGGAGCGGAGTCATTTCTGCGGAAGATTGAGCGCAAAAGCAGAAAGTCCAGGGAGGCCTGTTGACCACAGAAGCGGGCGCACAGGTGCAGCCCTTTGCTCGCAGAAGCGGCTTCTGTGGACTTATGTCAAGTCCGTACCTACAATGGTGTTTCCGCAGGTGCGGAGCCGCAGATGCGGTGAAGCCCTCGTAGAAGTGAAATCTCTAGGCAGAAAAGGGCCAAGTTCGAGGGTTTGATCTCATTTTAATTTTGGGACTTTGAGAGCTCGGATTGAGGCAAATATTTGAGGGATTTTAAGAGTAAATATTTGGGTAAGGATTCTTGACTTGTTTTTGATTAATATCCACTAATTAATCATTAATTTCATTATCTAATTAAGGATTTGGGTTGAGAAATTTGGGGGAAAAGTTGAAAAGTTCTTAAACTGAATTTTGGGGTTTTGATTGAGGTTTTGGTATCGGATTTGAGTAATTTTTATATGGGTGAACTCGTGGTTGAGTGGGTGTTCATATTTTGTGACTTTTACCTGATTTTGAGACGTGGACCGGGGTCAACTTTTTGGGGCATTTTTCTAATTTCTTGTTAAAGTCTTGATTTCATTAATTAGATGAGCTTCTTATAGTTATATTTATAGTATGTAATTGCTTTTCGCTAGATTTGGACAATTCCGAGTCGAAAAGTCGAGGAAAAGGCATTCTTATTGACTGATTGAGCTTGGCTTGAGGTAAGTAACTTGCCTAACCTTGTGTGGGAGAAATCCTCTTAGGATTTGGTACTATTGTGACAATTCTGTGATATGTGAGTTCCGTGTACGCGAGGTGACGAGTGCGTACACGGGCTAATTGCTGAAGATCCAGTTTTTACTGAGTAGTAACCTGTTAAATCTTAAATGAGTTATCCCAGTACGTGTAGTTATCATGCTTAGCCTAATGTCGCATGTCTATGTGTCTAAAATGCTTATTTGAAATCTGTGCAGCATGCTTTGTGGAATTCCTATTTTTCCTTGATTTTGTATATAGTCTTTAGCTATAGGATTTTTTGCTGTGAATTTGTTGTTCCATCGGTTTCAAGCTGTGTGTTTACTTTAGGGACTACGAGGGGGTACCCGGGAGATCCTCTGTTGCATATTTACTTTTGGGATTACGAGAGGGTACCTCGGGAGATCCCCTATTGCATATTTACTTTTGGGACTACGAGGCGGTACCTCGGGAGATCCTTCATTGCATATTTACTTTTGGGATTACAAGATGGTACTTCGGGAGATTCCCTGTTGAGTATTTACTTTTGGGACTACGAGGTGGTACCTCGAGAGTGCCCCTGTTATTTACCCCTATTTGCTGTGTAGTTTCCTCTTTCTGTATTTCTCGTTGTTAAATTCTAAATCTTTCATTATATTGCTATATCTTCTGCCTTAATTATGATATTTCAGTAAGGCCCTGACCTGACCACGTAACTATTCTACCCGAGGTTAGGATTGGCACTTACTCGGTACCGTTGTGGTGTACTCATGCTACTCTTCTGCACATGTTTTGTTTGCAGACTCAAGTACCTCCTACCAGCCCTGCTATTATAAGAGAGTCGTGCTGCTGCTACGGAGACTTCAAGGTGTATCTGCCAGCATCCGTAGACCTCGGAATCCCCCTCTATCCTTTTATGTTGTCTCTTCTGATTTTTCCTAGAAAACTGATGTATAGAGACAGTTAGAACAATTCCTTAGAGCTTGTGACTTGTGACTACCAGGTCTTTGGAAGTTGTTTATATTCGGAGTTATTGGTTTTACTTGTACATGCCGAGCGGCAGTTTTCCAGCTTTATCTATATATATACCTGTTGATGTTGAGGTTTATTCGTCGTTATTTCTGTTGTTATTTCAGTTATTCCGAAATTGTTAGGCTTACCTAGTTTTAGAGATTAGGTGCTGTCACGACATCTTACAGAGGAAAATTTGGGTCGTGACACCTATTCCAACTTCCAGAACCAAAATTCTAACTCGATATTATGAAAGTCAGCTCCCGGCCAAACTTATGAATATTCCAAACCTTCAAATTGCCAATTTTTGCAATTTTTGGCTAAAACCTTCTTGAAGCCTCCAAATGTGAATCTGGGCATACAGGCAAGTGCAAAATCATCATCCTGACCTAACGGAGCCATGAAAACTCCGATCTGGGGTCAAATACACAAAATTAAAACTTGGTCAACTCTTCGAACTTAAAGCTTCCTAGTTGAGAATCATTCTTCTAAATCAATCCCGAATTACCCGAAACCAAAACCGACAATAACAGCAAGTCATAATACATTATACGAAGATACTCTATCTCTCGAACTACCGAACGGAATAGAAATACTCAAAACGACTGATCGGATCATTACACTAACCTTTCCGGCAAAGAGCGGAGGTTGTCGGCGAACGGAGCTGAGAGTAACGACAGATTGAGGAGGATAGAAAAGAGAACAAAGAAAGAATTGGGGTCGGGGGTTTGGTTTTAAAAACTATTTTCGATGGTAATCGAAAACAAATATCTAAATTTTTTTCAATTAAAAAAAAAAATTGTGTTTGTTTCGGTCGCAAACGGTCAAAAAAATATCTAACTTTTTGTAAAAACAAATTGCGTCTGTTTCGGAAAATTGTCAAACAAAAATATTTAACTTTTAGGTACCGAGTGAATCAGTCAGAAGCTAATTTCTCGGATTTTTGCACCTAATGTTGCTACTAATATTATCGAAAACGTGGCCGAAAGGATTTTAAAAAATTATAATAAATATTTTCCCTAAATTTTCGACCGAAACAGACAAAAATTTCTGATTACCTTTTCCGGTCATAAAATTTCGGTCGCAATCCTACTATTTTTTGGTAGTGTATCTAGCTTCTTCTTCTACATTCCCCATGGAAGCAATAAAAATGCTAGTATAGGTGAAAGTCTTCGCGATTGTGATGCTGAAGTAAAGTTGTAGAATATTGCATAAAAGCTGGGGGTTTATGATGGAGTCTCTAGTAAATTGAAGAAATGATGTTGTTTGTTATTCCATTATTTTACAATTTTTCCTTTAATCGGAATTGTTGTTTGAACTTTTATGGTTGAATTGTCATTCTATGGAGTATTAATTTGCATATTATTTGAAAGTATACATGAGTGCTTTCTTTTTTCGAAAAGAAACTCTATCCATTAAATGCTGAAGTAGAAGCTCAATTCTTTTAATTTCTGATGTAAGAAATTTTTTGTTCTGGTTTATACTGCCAGTTGTGAAAACAATAGATTAAAAAAATTAATAATTATTCTACGTTAATAAATAAAATACCTAAATAGGTAATTATTAAAATCACTAATAAATTATGTAGAGGTAAAAAAAAGGATAATGATCTAGAAGTTTGGCATGATTTCTAAAATAAATCCATTTATTTTTGCTAAGTTATTTGCATTTTTCCTACTATTTTGTCTACTTTAGTGCAGAGATCTCAAAAATTGTCCAAATACAGTTACTACTAAGTAACCTATAATATTAGTATTAATTATGAACAAAATTTAAATAACAATACCAAAAGTTGCTAATCATGATTAATATTAACTTCTAATTACTATCACTAATAAATGTTTTTATTTATAATATTATGTATTTGTAATGACCTGATCGGTTGTTTTGATCTCTAGCGCGGCGTTCGGCGGTTTGAGGCCTTGAGTTGCTTCACCTTATGTATTATGACTTTCACGTGTGATTGGTTTCAATTCTCGAGGAGTTCGAAGTTAATTTAGAAGAATAATAACCAATTCGGAAGCATTAAGTTGGAAGAGTTTATCAAGGTTTGACTTTTGAGTAAACAATTCCGAAATCAGGATTTGAAGGTTCCAATAGGTTCATATGATAATTACGTATTTGGCGTATGTTCGGGTTGAGTATCGGATAGTCCGGGAGCGTTTCGGCGCTTAATGTGGAAAGTTGGCATTTTGAAGGTTTTAGAATTTCTCAAGGTTGAAATAAAGTGGATGTTGGTGTTATCCATGTCCGTTTGGGATTCTGATCCTTAAAATACGTTTGTATTATGATTTTTGGCTTGTAAGTAAAATTTGGCGTCATTCCGAAATGTCTAAGTGTGATTCAAACTTGTTCGGCAAAGTTTGAATGATTTGAAAGTTAAGAGAAGGTTTTGATCATCAATTCGTGGTTTTGATATTATTTGTGATGTTTCGAGCTTTTGAATAAGTTTGGATGAGGTATTGGGACTTGGTGTGATTGGACGGAGTATGGGAGGCCTCGAGTGTGTTTCGGGATAGTTTCAAATCATTTCTCTATGTTTTACTGCTGTTGGTGCTGGTTTTTGGTGTTGTTCTTAGCGAACGCGAAGAAAGAATTGTGGCTGGTGGGAATTTGTGCCATGCGTTCGCAAAGGGAAGTCTCGTGTTCACGAAGGTTTGCGGCAGAGGTTCATCGCGTTCACGACAAGGGCATTGCGTTCGCGCAGTTAAGGCTGGGTCTGAGGAAAAGGTCTTCGCATTCGCGAAGGAGAGGCCGCGTTCGCAATGGTCAGACCTGATAAGGCATCGTGTTCCCAAGCCTTCTCTCGCATTCCCGAATAAGGATCTTGGAGCAGGAGCTATATGTGCTTCGCGAACGCGAGGGACATGCCGTGTTCGCGATGAAGGGTCGCGTGGGCAATGTATAAGTTTGCAAAAATCGTTGGCTCATTTCATCTCATTTCTTCCATTGAAGCCGTTGTTGGAGCAACTTTGAAGTGGATTATTCATCATTCATCACAAGGTACGTGAATTTTACACATTGTGAGTTAAATACATGACTTATATATGGATTCTAACATGTATATTGGTAGAAATTATGGGAGTTTGGACGAAAACCTAGAAATGATATATTTTAGTTTCGACCACAAAATTACACATGAAATTAGGAATAAATTATATATTTGAGTTTGTGGTGTTATGGGTAATGTTTATCTTCAAAATATTTTGGAATCCGAGCACGTGGGCTCGGGGGTTGACTTTGTTGACTTTTCAAGTCAAGTTGGGAATTGTTATAAATTGTTAAATTACGAGTGTTGGGGCATATTTTGATTGGTTTGCACATTGCTTGATTAGATTCGAATCGTTTGGCATCGGTTTGAGGTGTTAGAGAGTCATTGGAGCCAGTTATCGGATTTCGGAGCGAGGTAAGTCTCCTGTCTAACCTTGTGAGGGAAGCTACACTGTAGGTATTATATTTGTTATGTGGTACTTGTTTTGGGAGCCACGTAAGCAAGAGGTGACGAGAGTCTGTACGTAGCAAAAACCATGTTTATGTCCGGGTTAGGACTTTATCATGCCGAAGTCGTACACGATTATTATGGATTGGGTCATACGACTTCGGCATAACTCGTGCGTAATATTTCTAGGAGTCCGAATATTCATGAGATTTCTCTTTTGATTGAGACTTGACGTTTACATGATATTCCTTATATGTTTGAGGTAGCCCTTGATATTTTTTATCTGTTTGAGATAATACGTGAGATATGAGAAATTTATACTGCCATTATGTTGGGGGATTTTATTAGTTACAGTTCTTACCTCATTATTTATGTTGTATTTCATATCTATTTATAATCTATTCTACTGATTTATTGGACCACTAGTAAGTGTCGATGTCGACCCCTTGTCACTACTTCTCCACGGTTAGGCTAGATACTTACTGGGTACGTGTTAATTTACGTACTCATGTTACACTTCTATACTGATTGTGCTGGTATATCGGAGGTCATTTGGGCGTGTGGGTGCAGCTTTTGAAGGGACTTTACGGTGAGTTGTATTCCACTGTTATGGTCTGCAGCACACGGAGTCTTCATCATGTTCATTTATGTTGTCCTGTCTATTTTACATTTAAGACAGATATTGTATTAGTATGGTACTTCCTCGTATATGCTCATGCACTTGTGACATCAGGTTTTGGGAGTTTCTATTAGATGTTATGGTTCTGCCTAATATTGTCACCTTTTCTTTTTCATGTTTAATTAGAAATTTTTATCGCCATGGTTTTCTTCGCATTGATTTTCCTTATTTAATAAAACTCACGATTACAAAAGTAATAAAATAAATAATTAATTTTATAGTTCAGCATTGTCTTGCCTAACGGCGACGTTAGACGCCATCACGATCTATAGTGGGAATGGGATCGTGACAACATTTCTAATACCAACATTTATATAGGAAGTGAAGGAAAAACAACTTAGGTTGCATGCCTTTTTTCCTCTCCAATTGAAAGCACTAATGATCGAAACTTTTTCAATGTAAAACAACAAAAAGGTAAGCATTACCTCATTTATTTAGATTTGATGTTTTATTTTTTTTATTAGACATTTGTTTTATAATTTGTTTGTATTTTTTTCAATTTGCTTGAGATTGTGGCATAGAAGTTATATGACTTATATTATGTAATTGGTTATATATTTTAACAATATATATTTTTATAATTTCATTAAAATAACTATTTCACCACGAGAAGCGCGAGTTGATTTCCTAGTTAAGAGTAATAAAGGGGTAACGACCTGATAGGTCATTTTGAGTACTAGCCTAAATTTCTATGTTCCAATGCCTCTCATAGCTCAATTTAATGTTATGTGACTTGCATGTGTGATCCATGTCATTATTCGGAAAGCTTTTATGTGAAATTTCAAAGAAAATATGATTTTTGACTTAAAATGAGCCTAGAGTTGACCACGGTCAACATTTTTGGTAAACGACTTTGGGTCGGTATTTTGACGATTCCTATAGGTTCATATGAACTTTTGGACTTGTACGCGTGTTTGGTTAGGGTTTCCGGTGACACGAGCGCGTTTCAGCACATTGTGTGAAAAGTTAAGAAAAGAGTTTCAAAGTTGAAATTTTGAGTTTTGATGATTGATTCTTGATAATTGATGTTATTTTGATTATTTGAGTTAGCGAGCGAGTTCATATGATGTTATTATACTTGTGATCATGTTCAAATTGGAGCCCGAGGGGCTCGAGTGGGTTTCAGATGTGTTAGAGTTGAGTTTGAAACTGCTGATGTTCAGCAATTGCTGGTGTTATGTTGCAGGTCTCGAATTTGTGAAGATGTCAAGACCCAATTCCTACCATAGGAAGTGAAGGTGACCAACACTGCCGTTAGGCAAGCCAAAACGCATTCCGTTAGATAATTCAAAACGCATTCCGAAGCAAATAATGAGATCAATAATCGGAATCAATCTTTTTCATAGAAAATACTGATATTATTTTAAATGCTCGAACATAGCCAAAATATAAACCCTGACGCCATAACAGAATACAACCAAGAACAAGAATCTAAATCCCCAAAACGCGGTGTCACAAGTGCATGAGCACCTACTAGGAAGTACAATACTAATACAATATTTTCCTGGAATACAAGATGGATAGGATATAGTAAATGAATAAGACGGGAACTCCGTGTGTTGCGTATCGTAACATGGAGATGCAGCTCACCACAAAGTCTCCTCAGCAGCTGCGCCATGATAATCATCAAATATACCTACCTTAGTACCTGCTAGTGCAAAAGTGTAGTATGAGTATGTGAATCAATGCATATCCAGTAAGTATCAAGCCTAACCTCAAAGAAGTAGTGACGAGCGATCGACATCGACACTTACTAGTGGTCCAATAATCAAAGTACAATAAAAGTAGACATGTATGAGACATAGCAGGTAAAAGCAACGAAACAGATATATGTGCATCATAAGATGCTCAACAAATGGGTAAATACGAAGTCCTCAAATATCAGATGCTACCTCGAATGTGATAAATAAAGTTTAACACCCGATAAAATGTCACATCTAAAGTCAAAAGGGATCATAAGTACGCTGACTCCTTATCGAATATTACGCATGATTCTACCAAGGCGAACGGCCCGATCCCACAAGAGTGGTGGTACAATATCTTTTTGTGGCATATGGCCTGATCCCATAAAAGTAAACTACATGATACTGCCGAGGAGAATGGCCGAATCCTATAAGATTGTGTTACATATTACTACCGAGACAAACAGACCGATCCCATAAGAGTACTATTGAGGCGTTCATCCCGATCCTATTGCTGAGGCATTCAGCCCGATCCCACAAGAATATGAAACTTTGAGGGGTCACTGGCCCCACTAAAGAACATACGTGTGAGTCATGAAATATAAGAAAACTTTCGGACGAATACGCACAACGTGGAGGAAATCCGTAAAAAGGAAGTATAATTTTCACTACAAATTAAGTAGCTCCTCAAGTGTCTAAAATAGCAAGTCTGATGCTTTACGTAAGTCTAGTCTTAGGGTAAAATATTAATTTAGGCATTTAAACATGGAAGAATAACTCAAATAATACAATTAAAGCATGGCTTGAGTCTAAGTCGCATGGCTTAAGCCTACGTCTACTCGGACATAATCGGGAGTTCTAGAACACACACAGACACTCGTCACCTCATACGTGCGTATCTCCCATAACACGTAGCACATAACAAATATAGCGCCTATGAGGTAAATTCCCCTTCACAAGGTTAGATAGGAGACTTACTTCGCTCCAAAATTCGATAGCCGGATCCAACGCCTCTCTAACACCTCAAACCAATGCCAAACGATCTGAAACTAATCAAAGAATGTGCAAACCAATCAAAATACACCCAAAGACTCCTTATTTAACAATTACTAAATAATTTCCCAGCTCCACACGAAAAGTCAACAAAGTCAACCCTCAGGCCCACGTGCCCGAATTTTGAAAATATTTGAAGATAAATATTACCCACAGCACCACAAACTCAAATATATTATTTATTCCCAATTCCATGTCCAATTCCATGGTCCAAATTCAACAATATCTTTTCGGGGTTTTCTACAAAATCCCACAATTTCTACAAATTTTATCTTCAAATACATATATAATCTATGTATTTAGATCACTTACCTTGTGATGGATGATGAAAAGCCCCTTTAAATCGCCCCAAAATCGGCTCCGATAAGAGAATGAGATAAAATGAGCCAAGACCCGATTTGCTTTCTTATACACTGCCCATGCATCCTTCTTCACGATCGCGGAAGCTCCCTCGTCATCACGGAAGCCAAATCTGCCACTGCCCGAATTTCCTTCATTGCGATAGTGGACATCCACTCGTGATCACGGAGCATCAACCTCCAAACCTACGTGTTCGCGAAGGGCCAACCATGTTTGCGATGGCCAAATGTCTCCCCAGCCATAAACCTTCCTTCGCATTCGCGGTCTCCCCTCCGCGTTCGCCAAGGGCAATCTACCCAGCTCCAACTCCTCGCATTCTCGACCCCTCCGTCATGTTCGCGTAGAACAAAATACCCATGGCCCTCTGTTCCTTCTTCGCGACTGCAATTCCCCTGTCGCGGTCGCGAAGCACAAAATAGCAGCCCACAATTTCCCTCATCTCGAATGCATGCCTCCCACCGCATTCGCGAAGCGCAACACCAGCACCAGCAACCAGTAGCAACAAAAAACCCAACTTGGTCCGAAACCACCTCGAATCACACCCGAGGTCTCCTGACCCCATCCAATCATACCAACCAGTCCCAATACCTTATCCAAACTTATCCAAAGGCTCAGAACAACATGAATAACATCACAACCACGAATCATCAATCAAAATCCTTCTTTTAAATTTCAAACCCTCAAACTTCGCTGAAGGCGTCCGAATCACATTTAGACGTTCTAGATCACGAGCAAATTTTACGCACAAGCTCCAATCCACTAAGTGAACCTATCTAAGGTGCCATAACACCAATCGGAGTCCGATAATACCAAAGTCCACTCTAAGTCAAACTTAGTTAATTCAAAACCTTCAAAATGTGAACTCCAAATAATAAGCGTTGAATCGCTCCCGGACCATCCGATACTCAACCCGAACATACACACAAATCCGAAATCACCTTACGAAACTATAGGAACCTTCTAATCTCGATTCCGAAGTCGTTTACTCAAAAGTCAAACCTTGGTGAATTCTTCCATCTTAAAGCTTCCGAATTGATAATTATTCTTCTAAATCGACTTCGAACTTCTCAAAATCAAAACGGACTGCATGAGCGAGTCATAAAACGTAAAGTGGAGCTACTAAAGGTCTCAAACCGCCGAACGACATGCTAAAGCTCAAAACGACAGGTGGGATCGTTACATTCTCCCTGACTTAAACATATGTTCGTCCTCGAATGTGCCAAAAGCCGTTCCGAAGTTGCCAAAACGACTGAGTAACTCCTCGTGCACCTACCTGTGCCACCACAATCCATATGAGCACATTAGCTCAACCCCGACTAAAGATCCTTCCTGCTACCTTAGCCCACAAGCCTTAGAACCAAATTCCAACATCCAGAATTTCCTATAGCATCTGATTCTAGCTCACATACACCGTATCAATCTCAACAAGCTGAAAAAAAACATAATCATAGACCCATGTTGTAACCACAGAATGCCACCACATAGTTCATATGCCCATAGTAATATCTTCCAATCACAATAGCTGCAATTTCCTAACCCAGTACCGGCAATATGCCTCATGACACATAAAATCCTACTCCAGACCCCCGCAATACTGCAAAGATGAAAGAGAGGTGTAGAAACTCATAACCACACGTCAAACTAACAAATCTTGGAGTTCTCCCGTTCGACATGAACCATTGCCGCATTATGAACCGATTAGCGATATTTCCCCTCCAAACATACATTATACAAATCCGATTGCCTGATTCCAGGTCCAATAACTTCGTCTCACCCTGTACAAGCTGCTCGGCCGACAAGCCACATCCGACACCATCTAAAACCTCATACGATGCGATCCGTGCGCCCAACAAGTCACAACTCGAATATGACCAATAAGGAAAGGAAAAACAAGTACAAAACTATCCAACACGCGTGACATATATAACGACCGAACAAAATACTACAAATCTATCACACAGAGGAGAAGTAAAACACACAAAATAGTATAAGGAATCGTACACAACATCTCACCATTACGGCGTGCAACCCGATCCACACATAATACCCGTGACAGCGTGCCACCTGATCCAAACAAGATGCCTATGGCGGTGTACCACCCTATCCAAACATGATACCCGTAGCGGCATGCCACCTGATCCAAATATCACAATCTGTATGGAAATGCCCATCGAGCCAAAATGCTTATACTTACTAGACACACATATATCATCCACAAGTACGCTAAGTGCATAAACATAACCCTGGTAAACAGATAGCATTATGCGATACAAAGGCCCAAGAATGACTAAGGTGCAATAAACACCAACATCTCGAGAGCCATCCTGCTAATATAACACCATAAGCCTACACAGGACCACAACACGTATGTGAATAATCAAGTTGTGTCATACCCATATAGCATAAAGGAGTAACTCATAAAATAGATGATGAAAGGAATAACATCTACCACCCCCAAAGACTAATCCATAGACAAATGTTGTGTTGTATAAACATATCTGATCCGATATAGAATACACCTTCAAATTAGGTTCGCCAATGCACCTCTAAACGATTTCAAACATACCAAAATAGGCAAGTATCCTTTCAAGATCCACGATGACCCTATTCATGACATATACAAACAACCATCAAATCCTGAATGAACTTCCACTGTTTGCAACCATAGGAATAGTGCGTCTCTCAGACATAAACTCTCCAACTTGCGATAGTACCTGAATCTTCATACCTGACCTCAATCTCTACTACTTAAATGACTGACACGTCTGACCTACATAATCATCCTACGGGAGATGCTACCAAGTGACAAAATTTGAACATTAGCAACTACCAACCATGTTGAACATGTAGTTAGTCAAGCATTTGCAAATCAATACACAATGCCTCTTCCACAGAACACACCATTCTTCGGCAAACTAAAGTAGCGCCAGTATGCCCTGAACATTTGAAACTCCCCTACTCCTGCGAGCTGGTGACATCCTTGTCAAAACTGAACTGCAACCTTGAACACTCAATCTCAATTCCACACCACTTCACTGCACCTATCATGCTATTCTGCGAGAGTACAAGAATTTCATCATAACTCCTGAACCACCAGTAGAATAACACATCATCAAAACCTTTCACTTAACTCAATTCAGAAGAGAAATCGCAACACGCAACCAACTTCCCATAACCGTACAAGAATCATACCTCAAGTTGTAGTCTAAACTGTCATAACTCTTTCCGGACCCATTTGCACATAACAAAACCATCATAATAGAATACCTCTAAATCAACCAAATTACGGAAAATGTCAATCCACAACCATTGCCACAAAAAACATGTATGGCCTTATCATGCCGAAGGAACAGATCATTTTCCTTACCTTATTGATCCAAGCCACTACTAAACAGACCCAACTTCTTCAGATTTCCCCTTGACCTGCTTTCAAAGTTACACTTCTCTTCCCAACATATAATGGACCTTAATCAACAATCATCCCGAGTGACCCCACATCACCGGACCATGTAGTCTCAATACCCATAATCCATTTTATATGCCCCTCCTACACTCAATAATACCTCCAACTGATACGTCCGTTCCGATGAGACCATTTTGTGAATCCAAAATTGTTTCTTCCATCTCTCTAACATTTCAGTGCACACCCGGCAGTAACATAGAGATACTCCAAGACTCTATCACAATACGCTATAATACTCTATCCTTATCTACAGAACAAACTCAAAACAATTTACGCACCACATTTTAAGTCTTGAACACATCAGAACCATTGTTGAGTGTCGCCCACTCTAATCTAGTCCCGAATTGGTGGCCAAAAAACTAGTGCTCTGTTAGCTCACGAACACTCCAAAATAAGCAACCGAATAAATCCTTTCCCTTGCATATCACGTTCACAAAGAAGTGTAAAATCTGACTCGTTCCACATGAATCAATAACGCTATATGTAGCACATATCTATCAGATTCCTTGCTCGAATAACTCTTGATGTCCTCTTCCTCAGTCATAACTAATCCACTGATGTACCGAAATCCAAAAACTGCAAAAACACATGACCATGTGCCCCAATCACTGACAGTAGGCTCCCCCACTTGGCTTTAAGCCATGATCCCGTAACCCAAGAACCTACAATGACTTCTCCTCCTCATCTACTATGATTTCACACTGTTACTTATTTGTATTCTCCTAAGCCCATGTTGTGGTAAGTATAACACATCCCAAATTATCAGCTCTAAATGCACACTCGACCTCATCAGTCGCGACATCTCCCTCAAGCGATCCAGACCCACATCGTAGTACATACCTCTCATTGGGTGAAAAGGCAAACCCTTCATATGAACCTTATAAGAAATCATGCAACCCCTAACCTTTTCACTTGATATAGTCCCACCAATGCAGTCTCATATCAACATCCCTCTCCAACGACATTGCCATAGTTACATCCACTATGAAATTAGTCAATTTCCCTAGGTCCACACTTATCCTCCAGCCATAACAATTTGTTCATTCCATTAACATCAACTGAAGGTCCAACAATATATTTAAAACTCGAAGTCATATCATCCCAAAACGATAATCAAGCATCCACGTTCCTCTATCTTTCAAGCAAACTCTTTTCGTCACATTCGAACCTCTTAAGTAAAGAAGACACCTCAAGGATCATCTCCTCGAACCATCAACACTGGAAACACCGAGTCGACTCTGAAGTCGCAACACACTGTCATTTTCGATAACCGCTTCTTAGGTACCACTTCGCAACACCATCACTCAAAGGCAAACAAATGGATATCATCCTACTGACAAGCCTTAATGTGTTCAAACAAGGACGACGACACCATAACACAAACAATAATTCCACCAAGCTCAGAGATATCAAATCTCGCTACTCCATCAACCAAAGCCTGAACATCATAGCCTAATTGCCTCTCTTGTACTGGAATTCAATACCGAATATTCCAGTCACGAACCAAATAATCCTCTTCCTGAAGCATTCACTGGCGCAACATGTAAGTAAACACCCTACCGTTCTCATCAACATTGTTCGATAACAATGTGAGACACATCATAATGTACTATGTATAGCCCCGAAATCATGAGCAACACCAACACCGGCTGAAATGATCAAACACCCTTCCACATGGCAATGATAGTAGTCTGCCCTCATAATGCAGGGAAAATATCCTGCACCACACTTGTAGAACCACCATAACTCCTCAATGCCCAATTGATATCAAGTGCTCAACATCGTGATCGAATGAGTAGGAGGGAGCTGAAGGCATAGGCTTCAACAAAATCAAATCGCACAACAACGAATCAAGAAAGGGATGTTCTCCTAAGAGCTATGTAGCCTCCCTAAGATAAGTACAAATGTCTCCATACCGATCCGTAAGACTCTACTAGACTTTCTCATGAATCGTAAGACCAAAGTGAACCTAGTGTTCTAATACCAAGCTCCCACGACCCAATTCCCACCATAGGTCGTGATGGCACCCAACGGTGCCGTTAGGTAAGCCAACAAATAAATCAATCATCGTTAGATAATTCAAAATGCATTCCCAAACAAATAATGATATAAATAACTGTAATCGTTCATTTTCATAGAAAATACTGGTATTGTTTTAAATGCTCGAACATAGCCAAAATATAAAATCCTAATGTTATATTAAAATACAACCAGAACAAGAATTTAAATCCCCAAAACCCGGTGTCTCAAGTGCATGAGCATCTACTAGGAAGTACAATACTAATAAAACATCTATCTAGAATATGAGATAGGCAGGATATTGTAAATGAACCAGACGGGGACTCCGTGTGCTGCAGATAGTAACATGGAAATGCAGCTCACCACAAGTCTCCTCTACAGCCTAACCTCGAAGAAGTAGTAATGTGGGGTCGACATTAACACTTAATATTGGTCAAATAATCAAAGTACAATAAGAGTAGACAGGTATGAGATATAGCAGGTAAAAGCAACGAAACGGATATATGTGCATAATACGATGCTCAACAGAAGGGTAAATACAAAGTCCTCAAATACCGGATACCACCTCGAATGGAATAAATAATGGTCAACGCCAGATAAAATGTCACATCTCAAGTCAGAAGGGCTCATAAGTATGCTGACTCCATGTCGAATATTACGCATGATTTTGCTGAGGCGAACGGCCCGATCCTATAAGAGTGGTGGTACAATATCCTGTCTTAGCGTACGATCCGATCCCATAAGAATATATTACATGATATTGCCGAGGCGAACGGCCCGATCCCATATGAGTGTGTTATATTACTGCCGAGACGAACGTCCCGATTCCATAAGAGTACTATTGAGGCTTTCAGCACTATCCCATTAGAATACTGCTGAGGCGTTCAGCCCGATCCTATAGAATATGAAATTTTGAGGGGTCACTGGCCCCATTCACAACTATACGTGTGAGTCATGAAATTCAAGAAACCGTTTGGACGAATAGACACAACGCGGAGGAAATCCGTAAAAAGAAAATATAATTTCTACTATAAATCAAGTAGCTCGTCAAGTATCTAAAGTAGTAAGTCTGATGCTTTAGGCAAGTCTAGTCTCATGCTAAAATTTAAATTAAGGCATTTAAACAGGCAAGAAAAACTCAAATAATACAATTAAAGCAGGGCGTGAGTTTAAGTCTACACGGATATAATTAGGAATTCTAGCATACGCATGGACACTCGTTACCTCATATGTGCATAGATCCCAAAACACGTAGCACATAACAAATATAGCACATATAGGGTAAATTTCCCCCATAAGGTTAGACATGAGACTTACCTCGCTCTGAAATGCAATAGCCAGCTCCAACGCCTCTGTAACACCTCACACCAATGCCAAACGATCCGAAACTAATCAAAGAACGTGCAAACCAATCAAAATATAACCAGAGACTCCTAATTTAAAACTTAGAAATAATTTCCCAACTCGGCACGAAAAGTCAACAAAGTCAACCCCCAGGCCCACGTGCCCGGATTCCAAAAAATTTCGAAGATAAATATTATCATAGCACCACGAACTCAAATATATAATTTATTGTCAATTCTATGGTCAAGCACAACAATATCATTTCTGGATTTTCTTCCAAAATCCCATAATTTCTACAAATGTTTATGTCCAAATCCAAATATAACTATTTATTTAGCTCACAAATGAGTAGGAATCACATACGTCATGGATGATGAAAAAGACCCTTCAAAATCACCCCAAAATCTGACACTACCAAAACTTACTTCTTCGTGATCGTGGACATCCACTCTCGATCGCGGAGCATCACCCTCCAAACCTACGTCGTTCGCATAGGGTCAACCGCGTTCGCGATGGCCAAATGTCTCCCCAGACACGAGCCCACATTCGTGTCTGAGGTCTCCCCTCCGCATTCGCGAAGGGCAATCTGCGCAGCTCCAACTCCTCGCGTTTGCGTCTCTTCCGTCGCGTTCGCGTAGAACAAAATACCACTGGCCCTCCGTTCCTTGTCCGCGACCAGGACTCCCCTATCGTGATCGCGAAGAACAAAATAGCAGCCCACAATTTCCTTCCATAGTGAACGCGTTGCCTCCCACCGCATTCGCAAAGCACAATACCAGTACCAGCAACCAGCAGCAGCAAAACACCCCAACTTGGTTCGAAACTATCCTGAATCACACTCGAGGCCCCCGAGACCCCGCCCAACCATACCAACCAGTACCAATACCTTTCCAAACTTATCCAAAGACTCAGAACTCTATCAATAACATCAAAACCATGAATCGTTGATGAAAATTCTTCTTTAACTTTCAAACCTTCAAACTTTCCCGAACGCGTCCGAATTACACTTAGACGTTCCAGATCATGTTTAAAATTTACATACAAGTTCCAATCCACTAATTCAACCTATCCAAGGTCCCAGAATACCACCTGGCGTCCAATAACACCAAAGTCCACTCAATGTCTTTCAAAACCTTCAACATGCAAACTTTCATAATAAGCGTCAAATCACTCCGAAAGCATCTGATACTCATGCCGAACATACGCCTAAGTCTGAAATCACCAAATGAACCTGTAGGAACCTTAAAATCTCAGTTAAGAGGTTGTTTACCCAAAATTCAAACCTTGGTCAACTCTCCCAACTTAAAGCTTCTGAATTGAGAATTATTCTTCGAAATCAACTCCAAATTCTAAAATATAAAAACCAACTACACGCGCGAGTCATAATACAAAAAGTGGAGCTACTCAAGGTCTCAAACTGCCGAACGACATGCTAGAGTACAAAATGACCGGTCGGATCATTACAGAAGACCCTGTTGCGATTGTGAGCCTTGTATTTACTATGTTAGGCTCGCAAATGCAAAATATAGGATAGGTAGGAATTCTTCGCAAATGTGAAAAAATGGTCACATTTGCGGATGGGTGGGGTTCGCTTTTTGCGACCTAAGTGTTGCTTTTGCGACTAAGTGGTTGGACAGAGGGCTTGGCAAATGTGAAGCCAGAACCATTTTTGTGATTGGTGGGACTTTGCAAATGCAAAGTATTGGGTCGCAAATGCGACATCAGGGGGCACAGAGTTTTATCGCTTTTACGAACCCCCCAATTGCGACATCAGCAGTTGGGTAAAAGTTGGAAAAATGGGACTTAGCTCGTTATACACTATTTTTCAACCCTAGACTCCATAAAGGCGATTTTGTGAGAGGATTTTCCTCCCAAATTCATTGGTAAGCATCTTTAACTAGTCTTCAATCAATTTCAACAACTTTTCATGAATTTTTAGCATCAAATCTATGAATTTAAAGGTAGATATTAGGAGTTTTGGGTAGAATTTACGAATTTTTTAAAATTGAGATTTAGACCTTAAATCGAGGCCGGATTTCGAAATAAATCACATAACCGGACTCGGGGGTGAATGGTTAATCGGGATTTGGTCCGAATCTTGGATTTCGACCAAGTGAGGCCCGGATTGACTTTTGTTGTCTTTTTCAAATATGATCAAAATTGAACCTTTTTCATTCGTGGGTAGTTTCTAAAGCTTATTTTTAATTGTTTGAACGATAATTGGGTAGATTTGATTGGTTTGAAGGCTTTTTTGAAAGGAAACGTCGGGGTTGATTGTTGATTTGGTTGCAGAAATAGGTAAGTGTGATGGTTAACTTTGATTTTAGGTAATTAATGAAGAATCGAGTCTATTTTCTATGTGAACTTTGTGATGGGGCGGCGTATATGTGGGGTGATGAGTGCATATGTGTTGGCCATGGGATAAGCATGCGGGTGGAATTTGGCTTAATTATACCATATTATTTCATTTATTATGCCTTCCATGCCTTAGATAGATCGCTTATTCTTTGACTTGTCGCTTTCAAGTTGTTTCTTATATTGAATTGTTAAGATATTGGGTGTTGAGAGTGTTTAGAACCTGTGATTGGTTGTTGGCTCTAATTGTGGTAAGACTCTTGTATGACGAGTGGAATTCAATACTATTGTTGAAGTGTATTTGCTTCCCACTTTGCTTGATATTTGTGTTGTTGTTGTTGCTTGGGGAGGAAGAGTTAAGAGAACGAACTGTGTTGTCGTGCCTCATTTGCATTTTTATATCATTGATTGGTGAATGTGCGGTTAAAAGCACGAAGCATGATTCCGTGCACATACTTAGTTATCATGAGAGGTTAAAGCATGAAGGGTGATGTCGTGCACATGCATTTTATTATAATCATGTGAGGATGAAAAGCATGAAGGGTGATGCCGTGCATATGAATTTTATAATGATCATGTGAGGACGAGAGTAAAAGCTCAAAGGATGATGTCGTGCATATGCATTTTATTATATTCATGTGAGGATGAGAGTAAAAGCACGAAGGATGATACGGTGCACTTGCATTTATGATATATGGTGAGGATGAGAGGAAAAGCATGAAGGGTAATGCCGCGCAATTTATTGATTTAATTGCTTTGACTTGGTAATTGAAATGGAAACCTGATTTGATGGTTTCGGTGCTTCCTTTAAAAGGGGTTTACTTAGTGGTTCTTACTTATTGTTTCAGCTTATTGTCCCTTCCTACATATCCCTACCATGTTGTTACTTTTGATGATTTATTTGTTATTTTGTTGCTTTATGTATATAACTGTACATTGTTTTAGTAGGTGTCTTATCTTAGCCTCGTCACTACCTCGTCGGAGTTAGGCTCGGCACTTACTGAGTACATAAATTCGATTGTACTCATACTATACTTCTATATTTCTTGTGTAATTTAGATATTGGTACCAGCAGAGCTCCGAGAGGTATTTAGCAGATACCAAACAGTGATTCAAGGTAGAGCTGCATCTTGTTCGCAGGCCTTAGAGTTACCTTCCTATTTTTGTTGTACTATTTCTATTTTGTTTCGGACAATGTTGTCTTTCTTTTAGAACCTTGTATTTAGTTGGATTTAGAAGCTCATGTACTTGTGACACCAAATCATGGGGTGGTTTATGTTAGTTATTGGTTTTAGAACTTATTATGTTATCATGGAGTTGCTTTACATTATGTTATTCGTTCAGTTGTTAAATATTTATTGCTTTTCTTTTCACATTATCTTGTTGTGTTGGCTTGCCTATCGAGCGGTGTTAAGCACTATCACGACCCCGATTGGTTGGGATTAAGGGTCGTGACAAGTTGGTATTAGAGTACTAGGTTGCCTCGTTCTGACGATTAATGAGCATGATCAGTAGAGTCTTGAGGATCGGAATGGGGACGCCTGTACTTATCTTCTAGAGGCTATAAGACTTTAGGAAATTTCACCTTCATTCTTTCTCTATTGTGTGACTTTATTCTATCACTAAAATTGAATCATTTTATACGTATTCTCTCATGGATGGTGAGGATATGTACTGCATTAGTAGCTGATCGGGAGTCGGAGCCCTTGGCGATAGCTACTACTAGGGGTAGAGGTTGGGGCTGATGTAGAGTCAGAGGCAGAGGCAAAGCTCAGCCTAGACCACTCACAGCAGCACCTATTACAGAGCCTCAGATTGAGCAGGAGGAGGAGATCCCTGTTCCGACTCCGCCGGTTGGACCAACTCAGGTTCCAGAGGGGTTCATAGCTATCCTAGTACTTTAGGATGCCTTAGTCCGCTTGGTAGGCCTTTTGGAGAGAGTGTGTCCTAGGCCCGTGTGTTCCCTATGGCACCAGCTATTTTTCAGGCTAGAGGAGAAGCCCAGACTCCCGCTACTCACAATCCGGAGTCTGATATCCATGAGCCATCTTAACGAATAGCATCAAGCTACAGATGGACAAAGAGACTCAGGATGATATTTTCTTTCACTCGAGTTATGGAGGTCACTACACGGATCAAGAGGATTCATGGCCAAGGTGGAAAGGTGGCATCTGAGAAGAGGCCTCAACATTTTGGTGGTTCCAGTGGTGCCGCGTCTGGAGGCAGGGGTTCATTTGGTAGATTCCATCCCTTCAAGCCGGTTCAGTCAGCTCTTCAGGTATCACATGGTGCTTCGGGCAGTTGTGGTTCTTATGGGTCTCATCCTAAGCATTAAACATAAGGTGCACCTTAAGCTCTGCTTAGTGCATCTCCGATTTAGATTTATCATGGTGGTTATTCAGGTCGAGTCACATCAGCCGAAGGCCTATTATACTTGTGGGAATTTGAGTCATGTCGCGATGTTTTGCCTCAGATAGTAGAGCAACATGCCACATCAGCGCACTCGTGTCATGATTCTGGCACCAGTTGATCCACCACCCACGCAGCCAGATAGAGGCGGAGGTCACGCAACCAGGGGAAGAGGTCAGATAGCTAGAGGTGGAGGCCAATCAGTGAGGGGCCTTCTAAGAGGTGGAGGTCAGATTGGAGGGGCTCAGCCCGTTTTTATGCATTTCAACCTAGAGGCGGAGTCATCTGATGCAATCATCACAGGTATAGTTTCGGTTTGCCGTAGAGATGCATTAGTTTTTTTGATCTGGGTTCCACTTTTTTGTATGTGTCATCCTATTTTGCTTTATATTTGGATATGTCTCGTAATTATTTGAGTACTCTTATTTATGTGTCTATGCCCATTGGGGATTCTATGGTGGACCGGGTCTATCGTTGTTAGTTGGTCACTATCGGGAGCTATGAGACTAGGAGTGACCTTCTATTACTTAATATAGTGGATTTTGATGTGATTTTAGGCATGGATTGGTTGTCACCATATCACGCTATCTTGAATTGCTATGCCAAGACTGTTATGTTAGCCATTGGTTGCCTCGACTGGAGTGGAGATGGACTCCTGGTCACTCTACTAGCAGGTTCATTCCATATGTGAAGGCTCGGCGTATGGTCGAGAAGAGTGTTTGGTGTATTTGTCCTATATATGTGATCCTAGGGCCGAGGTGCCTTCCATGGATTCAAATCTAGTGGTGAGAGAGTTCCCAGAGGTGTTTCCGATAGACTTGTCGATTATGCAACCCGATAGAGATATCGACTTTTGCATTGACTTAGTTCCAAGCATTCAACATATTTCTATTCCACCATACGGTATGGCCCCAGTTGAGTTGAACGAATTGAAGGAATAATTGTAAGATTTGCATGACCATAGATTCATTAGACCTAGTGTTGTTTGTGAATAAGAAGGATCGATGAGGATGTGCATAGACTATCGGTAGTTGAACAAGGTCACTATCAAGAACAAGCATCCGATGTCGAGGATTGATGACTTATATGACCATCTTTAAGGTGCCAAGGTGTTTTCCAAGATTGATTTGAGGTCGGGCTACCATCAAGTGAAGATTAGGGCATCTGATGTACCTAAGATGGCTTTTCGGACTCGGTATGATCACTATGAATTCTTTGTGATGTCATTTGGCTTAACTAGTGCCCCAGCAGCTTTGTAGATTTGGCGAACCTGCTGTTCAAGTCTTATCAGGATTCCTCCATGATCGTCTTCATTGAAGATATTTTATTTTCTCCCGTAATCGAGATGAGCATGGGAACACCTATGGATCGTACTTCAGACTTTGAAGGATCGTCAGTTATATGCCAAGTTTTTGAAGTGTGAGTTCTGGTTAGACTCGATTGCCTTTTTGGGCCATGTTGTGTCTTTCGAGGGCATCAAGGTGGATACTAAGAAGATTGAGGCAATTTAGAACTGGCCTAGACCTACTTCAGCTACAGAGATTCGGAGCTTCTTGGGTCTGGTGAGTTATTATCGCCGGTTCGTGGAGGAATTTTCTTCTATCTTAGCCTCATTTACCAAGTTGACCCAGAAGGATGCTTTTTTTCGTATGGTCTGATGAGTGTGAGGTGAGATTTCAGAAGCTCAAGATTGCATTGACTACAACCCTAGTGTTAGTGTCGCCTCCAGGTTCGGGACCTTACACTGTGTATTGTGATGCATCGCATATTGGGCTTGACGCAATGTTGATACGGGACGGTAGGGTGATTGCCTATGCGTCTCAGTAGTTGAAGGTTCATGAGAAGAATTACCCTGCGCATGGGTTAGAGTTGGCAGCCATTGTTCACGCGCTGAAGATTTGGAGGCACTATCTGTACGGCGTTCCATGTGAGGTCTATACCGACCATCAGAGTCTCCAACACATGTTCAAGTAGAAGGACCGTAATTTGCGGTAGTGGAGATAGCTAGTGTTGTTGAAAGACTATGATGTTACCATATATATCATCAGGGGAAGGCTAATGTAGTGGTTGATGCATTGGGTAGGAAGGTAGAGAGCATGGGTAGTTTGGCATATTTACCGGCAGTGGAGAGGCCACTAGCCGTGGATGTTCAGGCCTTGGCCAATCAGTTCGAGAGATTTGATATTTCGGAACCTAAATGAGTTCTTGCTTGTGTTATGGCACAGTCATCGTTGTTGGAGCGTATCAAGGCTGGCCAGTTTGATGATCCTCACTTGTTGGTATTGAAAAACACGGTGCAACAGGGTGGTGCTAAGGAGGTTGTGATTGGAGATGATGGTGTCATGCGGATTCAGGGCCGGATTTGTGTTCCAAATGTTGATGGGTTGAGAGAGTTGATCCTTGAGGAGGCTCATAATTCGCAATATTCTATTCACCCAGGTGTCACGAAGATGTACTGTGACTTGAAACAGCACTATTAGTGGCAGAGGATGAAGAAAGATATTGTCAATCAAGTCTCTCGGTGTTTGAATTGTCAACAGGTGAAGTATGAGCATTAGAAACCGGGTGGGTTGACTTAGAGATTGGAAATACCAGAATAGAAGTGGGAGCGCATCACTATGGATTTTATGGTAGACTTGCCATGGACCTTGAGGAAATATGATGCTGTTTGGGTTATTATGGACCGGTTGACTAAGTCTGCACACTTTATTCCAGTGATCACGTCCTACTCTTCAGAGCAATTAGCTCAAATTTACATCCGGGAGATTATCCACCGGCACGGTGTGCTCATTTCCTTCATTTTTTACCTGGGCGCGCAGTTCTCATTGCATTTTCGGAGAGCCGTGCAGCATAAGTTGGACAAGTGGGTCGAGCTGAGTACCGTGTTTTATCCTCAGATGGACGGATAGTCCGAGTGCACTATTCAGACATTGGAGGGCATATTGCAGGCATGTTCTATGGATTTTGAGGGTCAGTGGGACCAGTTTTTACCTCTAGCGGAGTTCACTTACAATAACAACTATAAGTCGAGCTTCCAAATGGCTCCGTACGAGGCGTTTTATGGGAGGGGGTATCATTCATCGATTGGTTGGTTTGAGTCCGGTGAGGCCAAATTGTTGGGCACTGATTTGGTTCGTGATGCTTTGGAAAAGGTTAAGGTGATTTAGGAGCAACTTCATATAGCTTAGTCCAGGAAAAAGAGTTATGCTGACCAGAAGGTTCAAGATGTGGCCTACATGGTAGGTGAGAAGGCTTTTCTCCGAGTGTCACCTATGAAGGGCGTGATGCGGTTTGGGAAGAAGGGAAAGTTGAGCCCGGATGCAGCTTGATGAGAATTTGGTCTATGAGGAAGAGCCGGTGGTTATTCTAAACTAGAAGGTTCGAAAGTTGAGATCTAAGAGTTTTCCTTCTGTGGAAGTGGAATGAAGGGGTCATACGATCGAGGAGGCTATGTGAGAGTCTGAGTCCGATATACGGAGTAGATACCTAGATATTTTTACCACCAGGTACTTTTCTATGTCCGTTCGAGGTCGAAGGTCTCTTTTAGAGGTAGAGAATGTGACAATTCGATAGGTTGTTTTGAGTACTAGCCTTAATTTATATGTTATGAGGCCTCTCATAGCTCCATTTGATGTTATACGACTTACGTGTGTGGTCTGTATCGTTTTTCGGAAAGCTTTTATGTGAAATTATGAAGAAAATATAATTTTTGATGTAAAATTAGGCTAGAGTTGACCACGGTCAATATTCTTGGTAAATGACCTCAAATCGGTATTTTGATGATTCTGGTAGGTTTGGATGACGTTTCTGTACTTGTACGCGTGTTTGGTTGGAGACCAAGGTGACTTAAGCGCATTTTGGTGCATTATGTGAAAAGCTAAAAAAATGAGTTTCAAAGTTGAAATTTTGAGTTTTGATGATCGATTCTTGATAATTAACGTTACTTTGATGATTTGAGTTAGCGAGCGAGTCCGTATAATTTAGTATATTTGTGCGAATGTTCGGATTGGATCTAGGGCTTGAGTGAGTTTCGGATGTGCTAGAGTTGAGTTTGGAATTGCTGCTCAGTAGTTGCTGGTGTTATGTTGCGGGTCTCGCATTCTCGAAGACCTGATTGCAATTGCGAGTCTCGCATTTGCAATGTCAGGCCCGCAAATGCGAAATATGGGATGGGCAGGCATTCTTCGCAAATGCAAAAAAATGGTCGCATTTGCATATGGCTGGGGTTCGCTTTCACGACCTAACTGTCCCTTTTGCGACTGAGAGGTTGGATAGAAGGCTTCGCAAATGCGAATTCATGACCACTTTTGTGATAGGTGGGACTTCGCAAATGCGAAGTATTGGGTTGCAAATGCGACATCAGGGGTCACCGAGGTTGTTCATTTTGCGAACATTGCAACTACGAACAAGAGTTCGCAATTGCAATATCTGCAGCTGGGTAAAAGTTGGAAAAAATGGGACTTAGCTCATTTTATACTATTTTTCAACCCTAGACTCCATAGAGGTAATTTCTTGAGAGCTTTTTCTTCCCAAATTCAATTATAAGCATCTTAATTAGTTTTCAACTACTTTTCATGAATTTTTAGCACAAATCTATAACTTTCAAGGTAGAAATTAGGATTTTGGGTAGAATTTAGGGATTTTATAAAATTGAGATTTAAACCTCAAATTGAGGTCGGATTTCGAAACAAATCACATAATCGGTCTCGGGAGTGGATGGATAATCGGGAGAATCTTGAATTTTGACCAAGCGTGTTTGGGATTGACTTCTATTGACTTTTTTAAATATGATCAAAATTGAATCTTTTTCATTCGTGGATAGTTTCTAAAGCTTATTTTGAATTGTTTGAATGATAACTGGCTAGATTCGATTGGTTTAGTGGCTTGTTTAAAAGGAAAAGTCGTGGTTGAATGTTGATTTCGTTGCATAAAGAGGTAAATGTCATGGTTAACTTTGATTTGAGGGAATTAAGGTAGAATCGAGTCTATTTTCTCTATGAACTTTGTGTTGGAGACGGCGTACATGCAAGGTGACGAGTGCTTATGCGTTGGACGTGAGATAAGCATGCGGGTAAAATTTGCCTTAATTGTACCATGTTATTTCATTTAATATGCCTTCCATGCCTTAGATAGATCGCTTATTCTTTGACTCTTCACTTTCAAGTTATTTCTTATGTTGAATTGTTGAGATGTTGAGAGTGTGGAGCATGTGATTGGTTTTTGGCTCTAATTGTGGAAAGACTCTTGTATGACGAGTGGAATTCAATGCGATTGATGAAGTGTATTTGCTTCCCACCTTGCTTGATATTCGTGTTGTTGCTGCTTGGTGAGGAAGAGTGAAGAGCACGAAGGGTGTTGCCATGCCTTATTTGCATATTCATATCATTGATTGAGTGAATGTGAGGTTAAAAGCACGAAGGGTGATGCCGTGCACTTGCTTATTTATCATGAGAGGTTAAAGCACGAACGGCGATGCCTTGCATATGCATTTTATTATGATCATATAAGGATGAGAGTAAAGCACGAAGGATAATGTCGTGCAAATGCATTTTATTATGTTCATGTGCGGATGAGAGTAAAAGCAACAAGGATGATGCCATACATATGCATTTTATTATGATCATGTGAGGATGAATGTAAAAGCACGAAGAGTTTTGTCGTGCACTTGCATTTATGATATATGGTGAGGGTGAGCGTAAAAGCACGAAGGGTGATGCTGCACAATTTGCTAATTTTATTGCTTTGACTTGGTAATTGAAATGGAAACTTGATTTAATGGTTTCGGTGCTTACTTTGATACGGGTTTACTTAGTGATTCTTATTGTTTTCGGTTATTGTCCCTTCCTACATGTCCCTACCATGTTGTTACTTTTGATGCTTTATTTGTTATTCTGTTGCTTTATATATATATAAGTGCACATGTTTTTAGTATGTGACTTGTCTTAGCCTCGTCACTATCTCATCAGGGTTAGGCTCGATACTTACTGAGTACACGTGGTCGGTTGTACTCATACTACACTTCTACACTTCTTGTGTAGAGCTGTATCCCGTTCGCATGCCTTTGAGTAAATTTCTTATTTTCGTCGTACTGTTTTCATTTTATTTTGGATAGTGTTGTATTTCTTTCAAAACCTTGTATTTAGTTGGATTTAGAAGCTCATGTACTTGTTACACTAAATCTTAGGGTGGTTTATGTTAGTTATTGGTTTTAGAACTTATTATGTTATCATAAAGTTGCTTTAGGTTATGTTATTCGTTCAGCTATCAATTATGTGATTGCTTTCCTACCATGTAGTGTTAGACGCCATCATGATCCCGATTGGTTGATATTTTGGGTCGTGACAAAAGGTGTACTATGAGGGTGCTTAGATAAGTTTATAAGTACTTTTTGGCTTATACATATATATATATATATATATATATATATATATGGTAAACACCAAAAATACTAATAAGCTGAGTACTTATAAACCAAAATCAATTAAAAGTATTGTTTAACAACATAAATTTTTTTATGATCAATAAAATTGCTCATCATGTTATATAGAGAAGTGCTCTGACTTCTCTCTGGAAACTAGAGAGAAATGGAAATCAATCAATCAACCATTCAAACAACTCACTACAAGACCACTAAAAAAGTCACCTTCCACCAAACCACAAAGCCAACGAATGGATGAAGGCACTCTAACCAATAAAGAAGAAGACCTGCTTTCACGCAGTATGCACAAACCAAAAAATTGTGACACATTTATGGAGACACAGGTTAGTTATAGAGATACAGTAACCCATAAAAACTTTTTCTCCCATGGATTTTGATTGCACAACTTTTAGCAACCTTAGTTTAGAAGAGAAAAAAGACAACCCATCAAACCACCCTAACTTGATACCCATTATAATAGTGGACAAAACCAGACTATACGAGCCCTGAAAACAATCCTTAATCATCAAACTATTGGAAAAACGTACGGGCTACAACTTATTACGCACAAAAATCCAAAAATCTAGAACTCATCAAAACCCATAAACCTCATCGATTTAGGTAATGACTACTACATGATCCGGTTCTCATTCCATGACCCCTACCAAAGAGTCATCAATAACGAACCTTGGTTTATTGGCTCACAGTACCTTAGCGTCAGGAAATGGACACCAAAATTTAATCCCAACGCAAACCATATTAATTTCTCCACAATATGGGTACGCCTTCAGGAATTACCCACTGAGTACTACGACCTTGAAATACTGAAAAAAAATTGGCCAAATGATTGGGGACACTTTAAAGATTGACAGTTGCACTACGAACACGACAAGGGGACGTTATGCACGCTTGTGTATTCTGGCACCCCTAGGAAATCGCTACCAAGGAATGTCATGATCGGGAAACATCTACAGGATATCCACTATGAAGACACCAATACACTGTGCATAATATGCGGATGCCTGGAACACAAATATCAATGTCAGAATAAAAATCCAACATCCACAAAGATGAAAGACAACTCTACATCCGACACGGTCAACGAATAGTGGAAGACGGTGTCATACTCACATAAAAGCTACACCATTACAACTCATTATTCACAAAATTTAAAAAAAGAAACTACTGAAAAAGAAAAAAAGAAATGAAAAAAAGAAACAAAGAAAAGGAAGGAAAAAAAAAGAAGGAAAAAATCATAGAGAACTTCCTGACGAAAAAAAAGAAGATAAATTAAAAGAAAAAGAATTAGAAAAAGACCAAATAAAAACACTAATTTCCCCCCTACTAGCTCAAATTCTAGACCATCCACCCCTATACTTACCCAAATCTCGGGGACCAAGAAACAAACAGGTTTTGCCACCTCTACTACCTCTGAAGGGTCAACTAGTTATACCCAACAAAACCAATTCTCTATCCTAAGTCAACTGGATCTAGAAAATAAACTACCAAAATAAAAAAAATGACAAACCTGACACTACAAGCCCATCAGCAACGACATCACCAACCATACATCATTAAGAACAAAAAATTCATCTGTTCCTATTTTCTGCTTCAACAACTAACTGCTCACCAATTGTGCCACAAACAAAAAAATCCTTTACAACTAATGATATTGTCGCGCCCATAAAATCACTGACAACAACACCCCCAAATAGGTACGACAAAGGAGCACACATGGGATACCAAGGACACGAGCAGATTACCAAATCGGGGAAAAATAATAAAATACATAGTACTAAAAATAATGATAATACCATGAACACTACTCCTAAGAAGCCTACCATGCATGAAATCATTTCCCACTATGAAACCTACTCCCTCCCTACTACCCACCCTACACCTGTCACTCGCACATCTCGTCATTCACCATCTCTCAACTCCACCCCACAAACCAAAACCCCAAGTAATCTCCCCTACCATCCGGTCACCCCCATAATCTCTCCTGCCACACTCTCTTTCACAGACCAAGTCACCACTCTCCCACTCACTGAAAATGTATCGCCATTACCACCACCGCTCCAACCACCACAACCACTGATGTCACTACCACCCACGCCACAACAGTGACTATAACCAACACTTTCTATGTCAACACAGTCACACCCAAACAACCAACTACTTTGTTCAAACAACAGTAGTCCTAGTACTAGTTCCCATGGCAATACCGCAGCAACCCACAATGCTTTCAGTCATGCACCACCCACCACCAACTCCATGGCTGGATATAGTAGGGCTACACCATCATGCACAGTTCTTGTTGGAGATCACGCAGGACTTTAACGAGCAGATACAGGCTAGGGGCACAACACGAAAATATGAATGGAAATAATGCACAACCTGAAAATAGCAGCGATGGAGATGGTAAACCATCTTAACACAGCCACGCAAAAATCACCACAAGTTCAAGGATACTACCAGCCAATCTAGGTACAGGAGACCCTGCAGGTACAGGAGGAACAACAAGTTCATTCAACCCACCAAAAATCGGAAATGGAGGAGCTAGCACTGTTGGAAAATCTGGACATAAAGCTGGAGGCACTACTAGCGGAGCCATTGTCCCTTTGAATCCGAAGGCCGATATAATCATCCTAATAAACACAGAAGTGCAAGCACCAAGAATCCTAGATCAAATGTTGCAACACATCACACTACGGGAATCACTGTCGACCACACTCCACAAAAAAAGAGAAAAATGATACTTCATCACAGTTCCAAAAAATATGCTTCAAATAGCAGGGAACATCCTCACCTACCTTTCTTGATTATCCACAAATATGCAACACTAATTCTGCCAAAACCGACGAAGGAAGACTTGCCATTGCCAGTACACAACGGGGCGGATCATCCACTTGTTGTGCACCTGCGCATATCATTGGCCCCGAGTGGGAGCTCAGGTATAACCAATGAATTCAAAATTGAAGATCCTTCTTTGGAACTGCAGGGGATGCAACAACCAAGAATTTTGGCGCAACTTCAAAAACATTGTCGACTGGAACAATCCATCAATCATCTGCCTCACTGAAACGCCCATGCAGAGCCACTACGAGCTCATGGAATATATTAGTTTCACTGACTTGTCTGAAATTAGCACAGATGGCTACTCGGGTGGAGTCGTACTAATGTGGAAGCATGAAGAGTTAGAGGGATCCAGTAGCAGTTACTGACCAGGAGATCCATGCAAACATCCAGGTCAGTAGAACTTCAAAACCTTCGCTAGTTTCCTTAATTTATGCCAGCACTTTATTAGTAAATAAAAAAATTCGGTGGAATAATCTGCAAATAATTGCTAAAATAATACCTACCCGTGGCTATTTTGTGGAGACTTTAATGAAGTCACAGCCGCCTCTGAAAAGTATAGAGGTAGGCCCATAAATAGTAATAGAAGTACTGCTTTTTAAATTTTCTTGATACTATTGATATGATTGACTTGGGTTTTGTGGGTCCACGCTTTACATAGACAAATAAAAAGAAAAAACAGCAGCAGCAAATCTTGGAATGATTGGACATATTTCTTGGAAACTCGGACTGGGTGGAAATGTTCCTAGATGCCACTGTTACAGACATGCCACGTACACATTCGGACTACTTTTCACTACTGCTAAGTTGTCAAAAAATATTAGTAAACCAACACTCATTTTCTGCTTTGAAATAATGTGGCTTAGTCACCCACTTTTTCCAAATATATTTAAGCAACATTGGAATAATAATACAAATTAATCAACTACTATTTCCTCCTTCACATAACACGTGGAAGAATGGAACATATCCACATTTGAAATTTTTAAAAAAAAAAAAAAAGAAAAAAAGAAAACTCTCCTTGTACGCCTTCTGGGGCTCCAAAACATGCACCTACATAATAAAATCCAATTTCACCGAAACCTTGAAAATAATCTTATTCAAGAATATTACTTAGTTCTACAAAATGAACAAGATTTTTGGAAATTAAAATCAAGAGTTCAACGGATAAATGACGGGGATGCCAACACAAAATTCTTCCATATATCCGCTATCCAGAGGAGCAAGAAAAATAGGATACTAGGGCTAAATGACACAGTTGGTAATTGGACTTTTGACCCCTAAGGAATACATGATATTATTATTAAACACTTCTTAAATATCTACACAACTAAACTAGATTCATGCATATATCATAGCACCTAACCCAAACCTACTCAACATCCTAATAGATCAGGATAAAGAAGCATTTATTAGACCTCTTTCAGTCACGAAAATCAATAAAGCTATAAAATTCTTAAACCACTAAAGGCATTAGGTCCGGATGGCATCCATCCAATTTTCTTCCAGAAATACTAGTCCGACACAAACTCAACTATCATAGATATACAAGCCTTCGCTACCTTAGTAATACCAGCTGAAATAAACAGGGCCTATGTAACTCTTATTCCCAAAGTCAAATACCTACAAAATATTTTTCAATATAGGGCCATCATCGTTTGTAACACCATCTATAAAACTATAACAAATATTGTAAACCGTATTCGCCCCTTCCGCAATAAAATTATTAGTTCTAATCAATGCAGCTTTATTCCAGGAAGGAGAGCAATTGAAAATGTAATAATTGTCCAAGAAGTAATCCACTCTTTCAGGAATTATATAGGGAGGACTAGGAAGATGATGCTCAAAATTGATCTTGAAAAGGCTTCTGACCGTCTTGAATGGTCATTTATCAAGAGCTCATTGCACGAATTAAATTTTTCACAAAACCTAATAACGCTTATCATGAATTGCATATCTACCACAACAACTTCAATCATTGTGAATGCAAATCTACAGAATTCTTCGAACCATCAAGAGGCATCCGACAAGGAGACCCACTATCTATGTACTTATTCATCATCTGTATGCAACCCCTAATACGTTGCATTGATTATGAAGTAGATATTTTGAACTGGAAACCCATTAAAATAATCCAAAATGGCCTAGCCACATCTCACCTCCTATTTGCGGATGACCTTATACTTTTCTCCGAGGCAAACAATGCAAGTTCAACTTCTATCATAAACATATTCAACTTCATTTCCCATCAATCCGAGCAGTGAATAAATTTCTCCAAATCCAAAATAAATTTTTCCTCAAACGTACCAATTACAAACCAAACATCGCTGAGGTAACACAATTCAACAACAATCACATGTCATTTTTTGATGATCATATTGAGATCTGAGATATGCTTTACAGGAAATTATTTTAAATTTTGAGTGTTATAAAAGAATTGTTCTTGTGTTGTCATCATTCACCATATATATTATCTTATGCCCATAATCAAATTTCCAAGTTGGTAGCTAAATTAAAGTGGTAAACTTAGCACAATCCATATATTATTTATATCCAGGAACATCAAGCCAAAGAAAATTTTATATGGTGCAATTCACGCTATCAATCATATTATTGTTAGCGAAATATGTCTGGTTGGTACACTTTTGATCTACTAATGGTGTTCAATCGGAAAAAGTTTACTTGAACTATCTAAATAAAAAATTATGGCAACTTAAATGTCTCCATATATGTATTCATCCAAAAAGAAAATATATTTCATAGGAAGTTCCAATGTATTTTTCCACTGTGAAGGGAAAAAAATTGAATAATAATGTTAGAACAGTTTCTACAGTACACAGTGCCATGCAGATGCAGTTACAATAGACCTATCTTGCCATGCTAGAGAAATAGCTCTTGGATCTTCCGTTTCAAATATCCTAAACCCTCCATTTCCTCCATCAAGTTGTATTGGGGAAGAATGACTTCTGATTTTCAAAAGCAACTTTGCTTGCATTATATTCTTAGAACTTAATGGAAGTCCAAAAAATCCATGGCTTTCCATTCTTCCTTTCCATGTCTCCATTTGCTCATATCTTGATAAGAAATTGTTATTTTTTTCATAGTTCAACACATTCTTGATCTCTTTCCCAAGATGGTTTTTTTCAATGCTCAATCTTTCAATACTATCAATCGGTAAGCAATCATCCAATGAGTCGAACATGGCTGCAAAATAATGCAATGACTCCATGAATCTTGGCAAGAAATTTTGAGGGCTTTTGCATCCTTCTTGTTCCACTATGGTGACAATTGAAGGGCAAAGATTATGGACTTCTTTCAACGTGTGGGAGATCTTGGAATAACTGCTTAATGAGTTCAAATGAAAGATCAAATTTACAGCTAATGTTTCATTCTTCCTTTTTGTTAGGTTACTAAGTTTAGATCCACTTAAAACCCCTTGAAACTCAAAAGATAAATTTCGAAAACCCTTTGCAAAACTGACAAGCCTTGTCTCGGTTTCTCTCAATTCATCGATTGTTATTCCATAGCCAGTGATCTTGAGAGAGATTCTATTAGATGTGGTTGCATTTTCAGAGAGAGATTGAATAAGAGAAGGCCATTGGAATCCATAGGATATGGCAAAGTCAATAACATGCAAGAATCCATTGTTGGTATTTTCTTCTTTTTCAAATGCTTCAAGAATGGCTTGGTTAGATGTGAAATGAGCAAATTGGTAAAAAGGAGAGACCTTGTAGAATTCAGTGAAAGCCAAGAACTCTTCTTCTTGTGTAGGAAGCTTCATTATCATGTCATAAAAAGGCGAATTTCGCGTTAATAGCCTCGCTATTAATCCATCAGCAAAATAGGCAGCAACCCTTTGGAGTGAATCTCCAAGTAAGGAAACATTTTGGTATAATTCATGAAGATTTTCTACAGCTGAATCAATGCTATTTTCATCAACTGCTGTGGCAGATATAAGCAATGAATGGATTAGATGAAGGCCTTTTCCATCTTCAACCACACTGCCTTTTTTCTTTACATCTTCTTTTAGCATGGCTTCTCTCAACTCCAAAAGCCTAAATATTTTTCCTTCACAATAATTACTTTCATTCAAATCCCAAGTGTTGATGAAAGCTAATTCTCTCCTCTTCCTCTTCTTGATTTTTTTCCTCTCACAACATGAATTTGTTACTATAGCAAGTCTAAGACACAACAATTCTTCCTCATGATCAACAATATCTCCCATCTTTATTGTTTATATATTGATAAGAGATGAATTAAGTAAGAGGAATATGAAAAGTGTAGAGAGAGGGGCCGTTTTATGGGAGGACCAAAAGGCAGCTATATATAAGGGGAAAATGTAAGATGGGGATTAATTATCTTGCAAAATTCTTTCTTGTCATTTTGTGACAATAGTAGTAGGACAAGGGGTTGGTATATAAAGAGTATTCGATTGTGACAACCATTTTTTTTAATTAATACGAAGGATTGAAGGGTATCTTTTTGTTAGAAAAAGAAAGAGTTCAACGTCAAGTTCAAACTGTTTGTTTCTCCCTACGTATTTTATTCTTTGTGAAATGACTTTGAATTATGAGATAGACTTATATAGGCTATATTTTATTTTCGCTTAATCATTCGGAATTACTGATTCGATTAATTTGAATTTATATTATGTAAAACCAAAAAAAAATTATCCTACTTCGATTTTTTTCCCCCTCTTAAAACTCGAATTTGAACCTATTGAGAGTTTGAGGTATCATTCCCCACACATATGTATCATATGGTGATGTTTTAATTTTTTGTCTATTTTTGATTGTTCGGAAAGCAAAAAAGATGCCAAGTTAAAAGAGACAAAAAACAACTGAAAAAATTATATATCTAACCTACCGTCCTCATAAAGACAGGTCTTTGGTATAATTAGCAAGAAGACAGATTTTTTCCTCCTTCTAGATGCTTTCTACCAAATGCCTTCATCATTTTTGGGGTTGGGTTTTCCATTTTTATGGACAAGAACTGCTTTTTTGGCCTTATCCCACATTAATCTTATCATATACAGTCTACGATAGTAGTTGCAGTTCACCTTAAATTAAGTTGCCATTATCTGTGAATTTTATTCATATATTCCTCCACCCACTCCTTAAATAGATTCCATTTTTTATCAGCTTTTCTTATTCTATAATTCTTGTGAAATGCGAGGGTCGACTGCGTTTCAGAAAACACCAAAAATATCTATCTTCTTTTTTTTTTCTTTGAAGTGTTCTATTCAAATTTTGTTTGAAGTTAAATTGAAAGTTTAATATGTGTGATTGCTGAAAGTCCGACTAATGAAAGGGCAAAAGAACTTTGACAGAAAAAATTCATTATGATATAATAATGACGGCTTGATGAGGTTGGTGTTTTTGTCGATTATATCATAGAGCTTAATCACATGTAATTTATGTCCTAATCCACACGTAGATTCTTTGAACAATATTCTGCCTACTCTTAATCTGATGTCTCTACACCAGATATCATATTTATACAAAAGGATGTACGCACGTATTTTATGTGACATAGTGTAGGCAATAATTTTATGTGACACGTATTGAATAATCTATTTTATTTCGTCAAATAAGACATAAATAGTATCCTAGCCTTTCGAGGTGGATCTATCAATATTAGAGTTCAAAACAACAATAGTAACATTAGTACAAATATCAACAACAACAAAAATAATAATACATGTGACAGATTTTGGAGAGTGACAATTTGTGTGACTGCACCACAATTCAATTAGAACTATACGTATGTGTATGAAAATATTGAATAAATGTATGCGCATATAATAATGAAATTCACCTAACTCTGATAATACCAACACATTATATTTCTTGCCAATAATAAAAGAGAATTTTTGTCCCACTATGACTAAAATAAGCACTCCTAGTAGTGAATATAGCCAGCAAACTGCAAACAATCACTTTGATAGAGAAATATTTGCATAGGATGTGTATTGGGTCGAATACAATTAAGCAAGGTCGGGTCAAATAATCAAGCTGGGTCGGATGCTATTAAGATCGTACTGGCAGACTTCTCGGGTCGGAATCACAAAGTCAAACGGAGTTGTCAGAGAATAACGGTTAGTCCGGTCGATCAAGAAAGACCGCATGATCGAGGATCGATCCTGGCCCTTATGTTTCGCCTCCTAACAGATGTTTTGCCTAGAGTTTCGCTGCAACCTTTTATGTCGTTATTTAAGGATCTTAAATGTATTAAATCCCATAATAAGTAGGGCTTTCCTTGTAATCAGTTCATAGTCTTTATTGTAACCTTTGCACTTACCTATGTAAATTGAATGTAAGAAAACCTTTACACTAACCCATGCAAAGGAGGTCTGTTTATAAGCATAAGGCATACCCCCTTTGCAGGGCAGATTTTTCTGAATTGAAACATAGATTCTCGTCTGATAAAAGAAAAGCATTCTCACTTGTTTATTATTTATATGATTTATTATCTAGCCACGGTTTGATTGTTCTATTGCTCCATTCAATTCCAAATACTCAAGATTTGCCTTCATTCGATAGCAAAGAAATTTACAAATCCTTAACCCTATTATAAATTTAATTGTTATCCAATTTCTAGGGTAAACAGTTTGGCGCCCACCGTGGGGCTAAGGATATTAGTAAATTTTTTCTGATACATCCTTTTCTGGAGGCACAATTTTTCACTTGTTCTTTGAAGAATTATCTGTTTTTCAGGAATCGTAATAATCATGGCACAAACACCCCCCCCTCAGGAACGAAATTAACGACTAGATAGAAAACAACAACTTGACCGGGCATGAAATCCCGGCCGATGTTAACTCCCATGTAGCGGTCGAAGCCGCCCAAGCATCAGGCTCAGTACATAGTGTTCGAGGGGAGAACCGTTCAAGAATTCAACAAAGCGGGGAGGGCGAAATTAGCCTTAAAGTGATATTTGATATGTTGCAAGCTCAACAAGTGGCTATAGCTCAACTCCAAAGTTGCACCCGAAGCCCAGACCGAGCAGAGCGCACTACGGTCAAGCAACAACCGGACAGAATGAACCGATCATAATAACACCAGATGAAAGCGGTGAGGAGTTCAATTCTGGACTCGCTAAAATGGTAGAAGAATTAACCAGGCGCGTCGAATCTGGTGAAAAGAGGATCGAAGCCAACGACAAAAAAGTTGAAACTTACAACTCAAGGGTAGATCAGATACCGGGAGCACCTCCGGTATTAAAGGGTTTAGATGCTAAAAAATTCATACAAAAACCATTCCCCTCCAGTGCAGCCCCTAAACCAATCCCCAAAAAGTTTCGCATGCTAGAAATTCTAAATACAACGGAACCTCGGACCCAAATGAACATGTAACAGCCTATACCTGTGCCATAAAAGGGAATGACCTCGAGGACGACGAAATCGAGTCCGTTCTCTTAAATAAATTCGGAGAAACCCTGTCCAAAGGAGCAATGACTTGGTATCACAATCTACCGCCAAACTCCATTGACTCCTTCGCCATGTTAGCAGATGCTTTTGTAAAAGCCCATGCAGGGGCTATTAAAGTTGAAACAAGGAAATCTGACTTATTCAAAGTCAGACAGCACGACGGTGAAACACTAAGGGAATTCGTTTCTCGTTTCCAAATGGAACGGATGGATCTGCCACCGGTTACCGACGACTGGGCAGTACAAGCTTTCACTCAAGGGCTAAACATCGGCAGTTCTGCCGCATCAAGGCAGCTAAAACAAAGTTTGATCGAATACCTAGCCATCACATGGGCAGATATCCACAATCGATATCAATCTAAAATAAGAATAGAAGATGATCAGGTCGGAATTGCCTCGAGCTCCTCCTATACAGTTAGAATTTCTGACCGACCTCGAAGAGACAATTTCCAAGAATCAAGGTCAAACCGAGATAGGCATCGACCATATCCAGAAGATCGACGGCTCTTGCCAAGAGGATTCAAAACGCAGAGACATGAGAGTATGAACGACAGGAACCAAAGGAACAGAAGGCCATTACTGAAGGGAAATTTCGAGAAAGGCAGTGCTCGACAAGAAGCACCCCGGTTGTCCGAGTACAATTTCAACGTGGATTCCGCAACTTTGGTTTCAGCCATCGGCCGCATCAAAGACACCAGATGGCCGAGACCTCTCCAAACCGATCCCACCAAAAGAGATCCTAGTCTTATATGCAAGTATCATGGCACTCATGGCCATAAAACCGAAGATTGCAGACAGCTAAGAGAGGAGGTTGCCCGATTGCTTGAGAATGGGCATCTTCGAGAGTTCCTTAGCGACCGGGAAAAGGCTCATTATGAGAACAAAGATCGGCCAACTGGTCAAAGGGAACCAAAACATGTTATCAACATGATAATTGGGGGGCTAGACACACCCCAGGTACCGGTATTAAAGCGTACCAAGATCTCCATCACTCGGGAAAAACGGACTCGAGATTACAAATCCGAGGAGACTTTAAGCTTCAGCAAAAGGGAAATTGAAGATCTAGCGCAACCTCACAATGATGCGTTAGTAATATCAGTGATGGTACACGACACCCAAGTAAACGCGTCCTTATCGATCCTAGAAGCTCGACCAATATAGTTCGATCTTGGGTCATCGAACAGTTGGGATTGACTAATCAAGTTGTGTCAGAAGTACGGGTGCTCAATGGTTTCAACATGGCAACAGAGACAACCAAGGGGGAAATAACGTTGATGATGAACGTAGCCGGCACTACCAGGGCAACAAGATTTTGTGTGATCGAAGGGGATATGAGGTATAATGCCTTACTCGGAAGACCCTGGATTCATGACATCGGAGCAGTGCCTTCGACCTTACACCAGATGCTTAAGTTCCCCTCTGCCGAAGGAATCACCACCGTCTATGGAGAACAACATGCGGCAAGGGAGATGTTTGCAATAGAAGAAGCAACATCTAAGCCAACCGATCACGGACAACAGACCAAATAGCAATTACAAGCGCCTCCCCCGATCGATGAAATTGAGGGAAGGCAACCCATCGAAGACGACTTCATGATTTCCCGATCTTTTGTTGCTCCCGATGAATCCGATGCAACCAAATCAACAATTGAAGAACTGGAGAAAATATCAATCCGTCACGATGCGCCTGACCGAAAGGTATACCTGGGCTCGGGATTGATCTCCGAGCTCAGGGACAAACTAATTTCCTTCCTTACCGCTAATGAAAGTTCTTTTGCTTGGTCCCATCTAGATACGACAGGCATACCACCGGAGATCGCGACACACAAATTGAGTGTCGATCCGAAATCCCGGCCGGTCAAGCAGAAGAGAAGGCCCCAATCCGAAGTCAAACAGGCCTTCATTCATGACGAGGTAACCAAACTTCTAAACATAGGATCCATTCGAGAAGTAAAATACCCTGAATGGATAGCAAACGTAGTGGTAGTACCAAAAAAGGGTAACAAACTCAGAATGTGCATAGACTATAAGGATTTAAATAAAGCCTGCCCTAAGGATTCTTTTCCGCTACCCAATATCGATCGAATGATCGATGCCACAGCTGGTCACGAGGCTTTAAGTTTCCTCGATGCTTATTCTGGATACAACCAGATATGAATGGATGAGGACGATCAAGAAAAAACGTCCTTCATCACTAAATATGGCACCTATTGCTATAATGTGATGCCATTCGGGCTTAAAAACGCGGGAGCCACTTACCAGCGCCTAGTTAACAAGATGTTCGAAAAACAACTAGGTAAANAGGAGGTTGCCCGATTGCTTGAGAATGGGCATCTTCGAGAGTTCCTTAGCGACCGGGCAAAGGCTCATTATGAGAACAAAGATCGGCCAACTGGTCAAAGGGAACCAAAACATGTTATCAACATGATAATTGGGGGGGTAGACACACCCCAGGTACCGGTATTAAAGCGTACCAAGATCTCCATCACCCGGGAAAAACGGACTCGAGATTACAAATCCGAGGAGACTTTAAGCTTCAGCAAAAGGGAAATCGAAGATCTAGCGCAACCTCACAGCGATGCGTTAGTAATATCAGTGATGGTACACGACACCCAAGTAAAACGCGTCCTTATCGATCCTGGAAGCTCGACCAATATAGTTCGATCTTGGGTCATCGAACAGTTGGGATTGACTAATCAAGTTGTGTCAGAAGTACGGGTGCTCAATGGTTTCAACATGGCAACAGAGACAACCAAGGGGGAAATAACGTTGATGATGAACGTAGCCGGCACTACCAAGGCAACAAGATTTTGTGTGATCGAAGGGGATATGAGGTATAATGCCTTACTCGGAAGACCCTGGATTCATGACATCCGAGCAGTGCCTTCGACCTTACATCAGATGCTTAAGTTCCCCTCTGCCGAAGGAATCACCACCGTCTAGGGAGAACAACATGCGGCAAGGGAGATGTTTGCAATAGAAGAAGCAACATCTAAGCCAACCGATCACTGACAACAGACCAAATAGCAATTACAAGCGCCTTCCCCGATCGATGAAATTGAGGGAAGGCAACCCATCGAAGACGACTTCATGATTTCTCGATCTTTTGTTGCTCCCGATGAATCCGATGCAACCAAATCAACAATTGAAGAACTGGAGAAAATATCAATCCGTCACGATGCGCCTGACCGAAAGGTATACCTGGGCTCGGGATTGAACTCCGAGCTCAGGGACAAACTAATTTCCTTCCTTACCGCTAATGAAAGTTCTTTTGCTTGGTCCCATCTAGATATGATAGGCATACCACCGGAGATCGCGACACACAAATTGAGTGTCGATCCAAAATTCCGGCCGGTCAAGCAGAAGAGAAGGCCCCAATCCGAAGTCAAACAGGCCTTCATTCATGACGAGGTAACCAAACTTCTAAACATAGGATCCATTCGAGAAGTAAAATACCCTGAATGGATAGCAAACGTAGTGGTAGTACC
>MCJB01011775.1:76360-87647 GCA_002018475.1 Nicotiana obtusifolia
TTTTGTGACTGACTATTTCTCTAAATGGGTGGAAGCGCAGGCGTATGAAAAAGTTAGTGAAAAAGAAGTGATCGACTTTATTTGGGATCATGTCATCTGCCGATTTGGAATGCCCTCCGAGATCGTGTGTGATAACGGAAAGCAGTTCGTCGGCAGCAAAGTAACTAAATTTTTTGAAGATAATAAAATCAAGAGAATCTTATCTACTCCCTATCACCCCTGCGGCAACGGCCAAGCGGAATCAACTAACAAAACCATACTTCAAAACTTGAAGAAAAGATTGGTCGATGCCAAAGGAAAATGGAGAGAGATGCTTCCCGAGATTTTATGGGCATACCGAACATTAGAGAAAAATAGTACCGGATCCACACCTTTCTCTTTAGTGTATGGAGCGGAGGCCCTGATTCCGGTCGAAGTCGGCGAACCAAGCCTCAGATTCCGGCATGCAACCGAAGAATCTAACCAGAGGCTATGAATACCTGCCTAGAACTCTTGGATGAAAGAAGAGAAGTCGCCTTAGTTCGGATGGCTAACCGAAGAACTCGACTCCGTCATTTCAATACAGGGGACTTAGTGCTGAGAAGAACCACACCCAGTACTCGAGACCCTAACGAGGGTAAATTGGGACCAAACTGGGAAGGCCCTTACACTATATTGAAAATCACCGGAAAGGGCTCTTACAAGCTGGGGACTCTGAACGGTGAACAGCTACCGAACAACTGGAACATAAACCATTTGAAGAGATACTACTGTTAAGGTATTTTACCCCACCTTTACTATTTTCTTTTTACTTCATTTGTCAATACTAACACATGCAGGAAAACCCGGCGTCAGACAAACACCCAATCCGTAGGCTGAAAGCGCGCGCTGCACTCTTTTTTCCTTCGTCCGATTTTGTCCCAATCTGGGTTTTCCGGCAAGGTTTTTAATGAGGCAGCATGTATACTGCGCTACTATATAGAACTTTAGTCACATTAATCTTGTTCATATCAATTTATAGGGGAGTAGAGTAAAGGATCATTAGGAACCAATGTAAGGGTCAAACGGTCAAAGGAGCCGTACCCGGATAGAACGATCAAACTCACCCCCGATCAAAGAAAGTGTACTATTAATCTAATATGAACAAGGTTATTTGACATTCATATCTATGTTGCGCTAACAAACCCAAGGGTTCCTCTCTTATCAGTATTGAAGGAAGAAACATACTAAAGATAGGAAAAACGAGATCGATCTACGGCCAAGGCCGAGTTCAACAAGAAATTCTTGTGCAAATAAATCGACATACGGCTAAGGCCTGATAAAATTGAAAAGGGATACGAGATCGAACTGATCAACCCCGATCTACGGCCAAGGCCGAGTTCAACAAAGAAACTCTTGTGCAAATAAATCGACATACGGCTAAGGCCCGATCAAATTGAAAAAGGGATACGAGATCGAACTAATTAATCCCGATCTATGACCAAGGCCGAACTCAACAAGAAAAGTTTTACACAAATAAATTGGTTCGCAGCCGAGATTGGAACGATGAAAAAGGAAGTATAAATTCAATCCGTTCGGGCCCAACCCGCGAACGATGCCAAACCTAAGGGTAAGACATCATTGAGTCGAATTGGTTAACGGCTAAGGCCGGCTTACCTCGGGAACTCTTTGCCGATTGAAGCTCGAAAAAATCGACCCCTAGCTAAAGGGTGAAATCGGTTTATGCAAGATCAGTATTATGTTAAGGCACTGCCTAAACTCTCTCATACTTAATGATAAAAAGCAAAGAAGCCAAACAGATTGATCGAGTCGCTATAGACAAAACCAAGTTGGTTATCATTACGGGCAAGGCTGAAAGCTTGATAGGATGTTTGATACATTGTCATAACTATTTCGAGATCCAAATAGAGCCTATTACCTAACCAACAACAACTTTAGACAGAGCAAATATATGAAAATATAAAGCAGTTCAAAATACATCCCACAAAACAAAACTACTACATCTCGGAATCATGAGCAGGAACACCATCAATCAAAGCCACCTTCGAACTCTTCGGGGAAAACTTTTCTCCTCATTTCTTCCTCTTCCTTGGCTGCTTTCTCGATATCAGAAGATAATTCAAAACCGCGAGCTTGAAGTTCTTCGAGCAAAGTAAGTCGAGCCTGACACTGATTGTAGTCGGCCAACGCCATAGATTGTTGTTGGGCCGCGTCGGCATCAGCTTTACACTGGGCTATTGTGTCCTCGGTCTTGGCTTTGATAGCGATTATCTCCGGCTTCGCCTCATCAAGCCGTTTGGTTAGGACTGCTCGATCCTGCTTGAGCGATTCAGTCTGAGCCCGGTTATATTCGTTATCTTTGGTTAGAGCATTTATTATTTCTTGGGCTATTGAGACTCGTTCATGAAGAGCCGATGTTTCAGCAGTCAAAAGTTCAGTTTTGATCCTCCAATTATTAGCCTCAGTTTTGGAGTCGCTCAATTCAGATTTAAGCCGATCCGACCGGGCATCCATTTGCTTCAGCCGTTCGACACAGAAGGAATGTTCTTTTTTTATGCCCAACAATTCTGTTCGGAGCTTGGCCAAAATGTTCTCAAGCCGACTACGTCGCTCCCATTCTAGTTCCATTCCTTCTTTGATACGAAGGAAAACTTCATGATTAAGCACAGAGGACTACAGAAATACAAACAGTTCATTTTCAGTTTGGAAATACGAATGAGGGTGTTAATACAATCAAGGGAATTGAAAGATTCTTACTTTGTTCAATGCTTGTTGCGACTCATTAAGCAGGCAGGCCCAATCTACAGCATTCATAGTGGCCTGGTCTTCCTCAGTTACCAAGCAATGAAGGTAACTTGCTATACCCACCGGCGGACCCAATGCTCGTGCATCCTCGGGGATGCGAGAGTTATCATCCGACTCCTTTCCGGATTCAAGCTCGGCGCAGGAAATTTATCCACTAATTTGATATCGGTTGCGAACGAGCTCGATTCTGCCGGAGGGCTTCTTCGGGGAATATCGAAGCCAAAGGTATCGGACGGCGGGCACCCGTCAAAGAATTCGTCAAAATTCCCAGCTGTGACTGGAACTTTACCCGATCTATGACTAGCAGTACCCCGATTCGTTTCCGAAAAGGATAGTGATTGCGCCATTTCAGGAAAGTTCGAAGGTCTTTGAGCTGAAATTTGCATATCTGCCTGATTCTCAGACCTTATTTCCTTTTCAACATCAATCGGAGGAGAAGTATTAGTTCCCCTCGCAATGGGTCCGGGGGCTTCCCGAGAACTCTTACTGTGTTTAGGACTCGCTGCCTCATCGGAATCCTCACTCAGTTCGATGGTAACGTCGGTAGTTTTGATTTTCTGGGCAGCCATTTTTCTCCTTTTCTTGGGCTCAACCTGCTCGGAGGCCCCTATCCTTTTCTTTCCTCTCTCTTTCACTGGTGCAGGAGGTGGACGAGTAAATGTCTCATTAACAACTACCGATCTCAGCTCGGCATCTCTCGACAGGCCTGTAAAATAAGTTTAGGAAATATTAACAATCAGATATCAGCATCGATCAACCCAAGAAAATTAAGCACGGACAGATATACCATGATTCTTGGCCTCCCATAGGCCTTTGGATATTTCTCTCCAAGCTCGTTCGGAATATGATCTCTGGGCCACGATCTTTCTAACCCAACCCTTCAAATCGTCGATCATGGCCGGCGACTGACGAACGGCTGCACATAACAACAAGTCAGTAACACATCAACGATCGAAGGCGAAAACTTAAATACGGAAGTACTTACGCGACACGTTCCATCTCTCCGGAAATGGCATGCTGTCAGCAGGGATCAGGTCAGAGGTTTTTATTCGGACAAATCGACTCATCCAACCTCGATCCCTATCTTCGTCTATGCTTGAAAATGGAGCTTTAGTGGCCCGACGAACCAATTTGATTAGCCCTCCTCGAAACATTCGGGGACTATATAGCCTGAGCAAATGATCGAGGCTAAAGGGATGCCCTCCCTCGATCTTATCTACGAAAAAACGGAAGAGGTAAATTATACGCCATATAGAGGGATGAATTTGAGCCAGAGTAACTTGGTATCGCTTACAGAAGTCTACGACTATGGGATCTATAGGCCCAAGCGTAAAGGGGTATGAGTATACACTAATATATCCCTCTACATATGTGGTTATGGATTCTTCAGGGGATGGTGTTATTACTTCCTTATCGTTCCAGTAGCAGTCGGTCTTGACCCGGTCAAGATATTGTGGAGTAATGGTGCTGACATAATCTGAAACCGGTTCACCTCGACCGGGCACGGAAGACGATTTCTCAACTTTAAAGTCTGTACCTATGTAACAACCAGTTGGAACGAAGGCTTGCAATGGAGGTTCTGCAGAAGATCCTTCGACATCAAGGGGTTCAGTCCTTTCAACAATCGAGCAAGGGATAACTGACTTCGAGGTACGGACTTGGATGTTTTTGCCATAGCGATGAAGGGAAGTAGAATATTTCAAAAAGTATTCTTGAAATAAAGAAGATGAACAGCGGAGAAGAACTAAATAAATCAGCAACAGAAGATAAAGTAAAACAAATAAGCCAAGTGTGAGGTATTTAAACTTTTTCAAAAAACTGTGGCACGAAGTACGATGCGGGCAGCAATTGAGACGCGCGCATTTAATGCGATGAGAAAGTACTGACCTCTGCAAAAGAATAGGTAATGATTACCTACGCCTGCAATTGAGCACGTCACTGCTATGCCGTCATATATGGAGGTTCTCTGAACAAGGAACGTCGGCGAGCAGGTTTCTGCAGCACGGTACAAGCCAGCACCGGTTGCTTGGTTGGTAAACCTAAAGCAGAGAAAATTTCATATCGTTTATTGTCCTTACCCTCCAATAAACGAGGGGACTATCTGTATTGGGTCGAATACAATTAAGCAAGGTCGGGTCAAATAATCAAGCTGGGTCGGATGCTATTAAGATCGTACTGGCAGACTTCTCGGGTCGGAATCACGAAGTCAAACGGAGTTGTCAGAGAATAACGGTTAGTCCGGTCGATCAAGAAAGACCGCATGATCGAGGATCGATCCTGGCCCTTATGTTTCGCCTCCTAACAGATGTTTTGCCTAGAGTTTCGCTGCAACCTTTTATGTCGTTATTTAAGGATCTTAAATGTATTAAATCCCATAATAAGTAGGGCTTTCCTTGTAATCAGTTCATAGTCTTTATTGTAACCTTTGCACTTACCTATGTATATTGAATGTAAGAAAACCTTTACACTAACCCATGCAAAGGAGGTCTGTTTATAAGCATAAGGCATACCCCCTTTGCAGGGCAGATTTTTTCTGAATTGAAACATAGATCCTCGTCTGATAAAAGAAAAGCATTCTCACTTGTTTATTATTTATATGATTTATTATCTAGCCACGGTTTGATTGTTCTATTGCTCCATTCAATTCCAAATGCTCAAGATTTGCCTTCATTCGATAGCAAAGAAATTTACAAATCCTTAACCCTATTATAAATTTAATTGTTATCTAATTTTTAGGGTAAACATATATCAACATTGGACCAGGCAAAGTAATTTACGCTAGCTCACAAAAATTTAATTAATTTACCTCTAAGTTTGGGGTCAAGTCCGGAACCCACATAAACCTTCCTATCCGAGAAGTCAACGAAGAGGATGACTCTTCTAGCTCTTCAGTTGTCGACTTGATAGCATCTGGTTCATCAGGGTCACTGATTTTGTCCAGTATCTCTGGATCCTCCTGCTAAGTTGTATACTGTCTTTCTTCAATTGAGGGGTCCGAGTAGCTTGACGACCCCTGTAGCTATAATTTCTATTAGGTGCTTCTAATTTTTGGCAAGGTTGTTTACTAGAGCCACTGAATTTCTTTCTCGTGCTGCTCTTTGGTCTCTCTAATTTCTCTAATTCCCCACTTAGATGGAAAATTTATTACCTGATGTAATGTAGACGGCATGACATACATATCATGAATTCATGGTCTTCCGAGATGATGTTGTATGTCATATTTGCAGTTATCACTTGGAATGGGGTATATTTAATTGTATCTTCTGCAAAAATGGGTAGGATAATTTTGCCTCTTGTTTTACTAGAAGTGTTGGACCCGAAAGGTGTTTATGCCTTTGGAATGATCATGTACATCATCTGTATTTCTTTTATAACCCACAAGTGTATGATATTAGTAGAGCTACCTGGGTCAATCAGAACGCGTTTAATATCAGTGAATAAAACTCGCAAAGTGATTACTAGTGCATCATGATGCGGGAACATCAGTCTATCGGTGTCCTCATCGTCGAAGGTAATATTGTCTCCCGTTAATGTTTCAATGCATCATCTTTCATGCGTGACTAACACCTTGGCGTACTTCTTCACAGTTGTGTACGTGATGTCACTAACTTCATCTCATCCAGAGATGACATTAGCAGTGTGTATGGTGACGGAGCTCAGGGTAGCTCTTCATTGTCCGGTTCTTTGAGTATATTTGTTTTCCTTTGTCGTTGAGAAACTCCCTGAGATATGTTTCTTGAGGAGGTACGTCACCTCATGCTGCAAGGATTTACAATCTTTTGCCTTATGCCCTTGAACATTGTGATATTCACACCAAGATTCTTAACTCCTCCTGGGATCCATTCTCATTTCCCCAGGGCATCTTACTTTATATCTCATGTCTATCATCACAACTATTAAGTCCGAGTTACTGACATCGAAACTATAGTTAGTTAAGTTTGCACCCCTATTGTCTCGGTTTGTTTCTGAACTCCTGTTGGGTCCTTGCCGGGAAGAGCCGGTGTAAGATTCATACCGACATCTTGAATTTTTATGGCTAAACTCTATATGTTTGTGTATTCTATTTGATCAGCCACAATATGTGTTAATGGCTTATCTTCCTCTACCCGGAGCTTGGTGCTATACATGTGGTACACGTCGTCCCAAGTTACCTGGGGAAATTCTCGGATGTTGTCCTTCAATTTCCTGGTAGCCTCCGAACTCTTTTTGTTCAGATTGCTAGCAAAAATGCGACCCAATTATCTGGGACCTCCAATAGAAGCATATGTTCCTTTTGAAATCGGTCCACGAAGTCCTGGAGTAACTCAGCGCCTCCTTGTCGAATGTTGAAGATATCTTCCATCCTCGTTCTAACATTCTAAGCTTCATAATGCGCCTTGATGAAGGCATCTGCAAAAGAACCTATTTAGTTTTCAGATAAAAGTGAATACCAGTTTAATGCTCCCTTTGTGAACATTTTTCCAAACTTTTTGGCCAGCACTAATTCGATGTCCTATTTTATTAGGTCATTCTCTTTAGTGTTGGTAGTGTAGGTCGTGACACATTCTCGAGGATTTAAAGTTCCATCATATTTAGCAAGATTGACATCTCAAACTTCTTGGGAATAGGCATGGGAGCAACCTCCGGCTTCCAAGGCTGTTAAGAATATCTTTCTATATCGATCCCTTTGAGCAAGGGCGGAGCCCCAAGTATCCGGTCAATCCGCTTATTTTACTCCTTGATCTGTTTCATCAAAACTTCCTACAAAGATAAAATTAAACAATGCATATTTGAAGCACTAGTGGTACCTAAACTATCACTCATCAGTTCCTTGGCACCAGAACTTCTTCACATAGCAGTTGGGGTGACTTCTGCCATTTTCAGTCGCAGAGATGCCGGTGATTTTGGATTTGCATTCTCTCCTAAGGACAATATCGTTGCGTTAGATTTGCTGGTTTCAAGCCTACTGTTGAGCTATGAATTTTGTCAGATCTGGCTATACTCTTGAAGCTTCTCCATTTGCAGTTCTCTGAAGTGAAGGTTCCCTCGAGTTTTGCCAATTCCCAAGAGACTGGCGTAGAGTCGGCTATTCTGCCTGCAACCAACATCTCCAATTTGGCTTTCAATTGGTTTATTTTCTGCCATGATTCCTTACAAATACTAAAAAGCAAATATCAACAAAAGATTAGCAGCATTTTGGATTAGCAGATTTTCTTAGGTTTCACGATGAGCGTCAAACTGTTTAACCTTGATTATTTATTAGATCAGTCAATTTAATTTATATAGTTTGGCTACAAGCAATCGAATTAAACAAATGAGGATGAATCTTTGGTTGTACATAGTAATAGAGCAATGCTAGCAACATAAACAAAAGTAACGAATAAACTCGAGAATGATGTAAAAAATTTCTTGTTATGAAATCATTGGCCGCAAAGAGTTGTAGAACAATGTTGATAATTGAGAGAAAAGTGCCAAAATGACTCCAATATAATAGTAATATGAGAATAGAGTATAATCATGGGAAACGGGAATATTCATAGTACAAGCTAATGGTAACTCCCCCTAATTGTGTATATATGTTATCTGGGGGTAAATAGGGATCCTATTAGTAACGTTATCGCAACATAACTATAGGTTAATGGAGGATCCTGAAAATCGCAAAATCCGTTGGTTCAGGGGAGGATCACTTGCGACCGTACGGATTCGAAATGGCTCTGACCGGACAATCCCGGGATAGCTAGGCTTCTTGATCTTCGGTCTCCGACCTTAGCGATGCGGCTGATCAGGAAAATACTTGCCATGTGCTGACTCTTACCTTGATACGTGTACATATTTTACCAATACCTTTCCATTTCTACATCTTGTACATAATACACATATTTCCAGATACAAAGAGAAAAGAAAAGGAAGAAAATAAATTCTTGGCTTGTGTTCTAAAGGAGTCGACGTATCGTCTTCGCAAATTCTATCATGTATTCTAGAGGAGAGGAACCTTTCAATTAGTTGTCATGTATTTAACTTTTTTGTCCTTATTCTTTCACTCTTGGCTTTCCGAATTTCCACGTACATTTATGAGTTTATAATTTTTGGCATGCAGAGGAAAGCTGCAGATTATCAGGTCTTCATTTTCCTTATTATTTCTTATGAGTATTCATGAAATTGCATACTCTTGCTTATGCAAATTCTCTTTACTGTTATTAATTATTTCGTCGGGCAATAAATTATAGAAATATCAACTTTATTATAATCAAGCAAATTGACTAGCTTGTGAGTATTTGAAATCTGGTCTTTGGAAAATAATGGGTTTTATTAAAAGTTACAGACCTTTTTTCTGTTTTTGCTAAGTAAATCTTCAAATTCTTGGGATGCGCATGTTACAAGAATGGGGTGTGCAAATTTTTTTAATCACTTATTTTTCATTGATATCTCCCTCTCTCGTTGACCTATTTTTTTGGATTGACTTCCATATAGGGTTTATGTTTCCCCAATACTCCTCTCTTGGCAAAAGAAGAGGAAAAGAAAAATAATAATAATAATAATAATAATCAAAGACCTTGCTTTGTTAATGGTTAGTGAATGATTTGACTCCTGGCATTATAAAAACGATGCAGTCAGTAGTCACACATAAGAACCGAAACTGGGATTTGTCACACATAAGGGTCTATCACTGGGATTTATATCATTTCTCTTTGTCCTTGTATTTACTTTCTTTATCAACACGCAATTACTCTTCCAAGCGCGAAAATGGGTATTTGTGTAACTCGGGGCATTAGTTTTATTGGAATACTAAGAACATTGTCTAGTAGGTAGTATTATGTATAATTCGAATAAATTACATGTTTGCACCTAATAACATCAAAATATAACTCTTTATACATTTTATCTACCTAACCGAATTTAATTGTTCAATTTTGGAGGTTCTGACTATCAATTTCAGCTTATACTTTTTCCCTCTAAATTTTCTGCTACTCATTACACTACTGGTTTATATGATTCGTACGTCATACTTGCATGGAACGTATGTGCAGGAACTAGTAACACAATAATGAGGAATTCTGTAGGTAGTTGGAGAATCAGTATTTCACTCTATAACTGCCTAAACGACGTAAGTAACGATGACACCACTCCTCTATGGTATATGCACATAATGAGGACACCCTTGCCAGGTTCTTTGTTCTTAATAAGATTTACGAATAGAATCTCCTCCAACCTATATATCTCCTTTTCCTCTTCACGATTATGGTGTAAGAGCCTTCATTAATGGTGTCACAAAATCCTTTTTGTAATTCACCTTCCAAACCAACACTGTCAAGTCCCATAACAATATGTTCTTTCGACTGGTTGCGAACATCTTGCACTGCCAGAAGCTATATGGCGTGTACTCTGTAGTCCAGGGGCGTTCTTGAGATCATTTATGTTCGACGCAAGAAGGCAGAATCGCCAAGTTCCTGAATCTCCATATGTAGCCTCCACTTCATTAACAATCCTTCTGATTATCTTCTACTCTGAAGGTTTTAGGGTCCATGTACTTGTTTCCAAAGACCCCATACACATCCATTTCTTCCGCATTTGCCTTCACGGCCTCATCTACTTTTCTTGGCTTCTTCTCCTCTCTTGAGGAATTGGTTCCCAAAAATCACTTTCTCAAGCTCCGATCTAAGCTCTGCCAAAGCTGTCTTCTCATTCTCCTTAAGTCAACCGTTAACTCAAAAGAAACATTCTTTGTCAATATACTATTACTTGTATACACCTCCATAATAGAAAATGGTACTCCTAACAGTTTAGAATTCATTAATTGAAAAAATCAAGACCACTCAATTTGAAGAAGACAAAAACCTTTCCCCCCTCAAGTACTAATTAGCGTCTAACTAGATAGGGGATCATTCAAATTAAGAACAAAAGCTAGTCTTCTCCTTTGCCATATACCAGATGATGCATGAGTCTCACACTTGTAGATAAAATTCCAAAAACATTTAATGATTAAAAAACAAAACTTAACCAAAGTATAACGGAAGGCTAATTTAAACTATTGTAAAAATAAAAATAAAAAAGATGGAACCCACTGTTGTCAAGATTTTGATCGGGCTCAAAGCTCCTCAATCCACGTTTGAGCTCCATTAAGATCAGGGACAAATACGAGACAACTTGCTCCAAAATATAACACAAGCTAAAATCAAGGTAGTTCGTACAATCGAGGAATATTTCTTATCCTTATCCCTGTATCATTCAACAATACAATGACTGTTTGTTACACCAACAATTAAGAAATGGATCTAGATTCACAGTCATCGATGTTCACCAATAAAAACAAAGCAGACCTTACGAACATCTCTCTTGAGAGCATTTTCTTCATGTTTCAGATGTGGAGACAGGGGTATCTGGATGCACTCCCCATTCTGTCCACGAACCATCATAGACTGGAACTTCAGTCTTCCCTAAGCGGTGGAGGCCCTAAAGAGATGAACAAACATTGAGGTCACCCTCTTTTGCGACAATGGAGTAGCCACCTGGGGGGGGGGGGGGG
>MCJB01011775.1:97657-144958 GCA_002018475.1 Nicotiana obtusifolia
CCCCCCCCCCCCAAAATCTAGTCTCCTGGACACATGCTATACTAATCTTCCGCCTCTGTAGAATCTTCCTCAACTCTATCGACTTACCCGTCAATGTCCCTATGTTCCAGGATCCAACTCTCAACCTTGTATAATCCCTACCCCCCTTGCCACCCTTGCTTCCCGCCCCTGACCTACCTGAGGACACGACCTTACACTACAATCTCCCAGACTAGCCACTACACCAGCAAAAACACAGGGATATAAACTAAGCCTTAACTACTACAAATGCAGATGGGCAGGTAAAGTACAACAAGCAAAGCCTAAATATAAACTGAAATGTAAAGTAACTTGAGCACGCAAAAGACACTAGTGATACAACTAATGGCAGATAAATGCAAGCAAGCCGAAGGAAATACAATAATCAAGGATAAAAGGCAGCCGACAGAATATTAACAAATAGCAAATTCTAAGAATATTAACAATAGAATATTAACACATAGCCGACAGAATATGCACAATTACTCATTCTTGGACAAGCAAGACTGCGCCTAGCTTCCATGATATGACTATGCAGAAACAATAATTCTTGAAAATAAAAATGACTAAGAAAGCAACTTCACCAAAACAACTTGAAATGTGGATATGACCTACCCTGTGAAAACTATTCTTAAGATGATTTTTCCTAGACCATCAAGATACAGTACCTAAAAGACAGCAGACATCAATATTCTTTTATTTCTAAGGAAAGTGATGGCGCCAATAAGGGAAGAAATCCTACTGTAAAAGATAATGTGAGAATGCTCCCTCTTTTTCTTATGACCAAGAAATACGTTTGGACCCGACCTTTTGGGCCAACTGCAACCTTCGGAACTAGGGGACAATGGGCCTGTCCCTCTACCCTTCTCCACTTAAAAACTAAAGTTAGTTTGTTTGGCACAGGATTCCAACCTGTGACCTAGACACAACTTCCGCAACCTTTGCCAAGTGATTAACTTGTGGGGGCAATGTGAGAATGCTCCTTTCACATCAGTTAAAGAAAGAAGTTACTATAATATTCTAAATCTGTAAAGAAAACATATATAAGCACCCCTTACCTATTTAAGACATTACATAATGAGTGGTCCATTCATGAACAAGTAGATATGTGAGATGTCTTAAAACACTAATAACTCCTTACTCCATAACTATGGTGAATTTGAGCAGATCAAAGAAGGATATATTTGCAACATCTTCAGGATTCCATTTCCCTAGGGTAACCACTGATAATGTTTATCTAATTTTTCCTGCTAGCTAAGCCACATGACTTGAAGCCATTGCTAAATGTTTAATTTGGCTATGCCAACAGTCACATCAGGAATAGTAGGTTCTGCCCTCATGTCCTAAACATACGTATTATAAGAAAGAAAAAATTTCATATATTCTATCAAGGCCATCCAGATGACAAGACATGCCAAAATATATTACTCCGACCTTTCTAATCATACAACATAATAAGGCAAAAGACTCTTTGACTAGCATATTGAAGTAATTATTCAAAAGTAGAGCATCCAGCAACATCCTATAGATGACAAGACATGCCAAAAGATATTACTCCCACATCTCTAATCATACGACATATTTGGCAAGGCACAAAGACTATTTGACTAGCATATTGAACTAATTGTTGAAAAGGAGAGCATCACCTCATTAGTTAAGTTTGTAGTTTTAATGAAGTTGAAATCTTTGAGGTATGGGATGGTCCAATAAAGAATCACTACTATTCGTAGCACATGTGAAACATTTTGAAACTTAATGTGTCGCATAAATTAGGAGGGAGAAGTAAAATCTAATGGTCACAAAGGCTATAATTGCTTCAAGAACTAACGGACAAAAATAAAATATATAAATAACTTTCTCATCTTGGTACATGTATTGTTTAGCAAATAGCTTAGCATATAAGTCTATCACGTATAAAAAAATAAGTTCGCAGACACAATGAAGTACCTAGCTTTGGATCGAGCATCTATATGCTGATACGTTTTGTCTTCAATGTTCCTTTTAACCTGAGAATATAAACAAATTATATCTCCAAATCTACAACTAAGCTAGGATTAATGACAAAAAATCACAAATATAGTTAAATATGGATAGCATATTGAAAGATCAATCTTGTTGACATATGTAAAAATAAGGACAAAGATTGTGTTCGCATTTTTTCCAATATTGGACTATCATACAGTCATCCAACTGTTGACATTCACAAAGAGCGGCAATAACCAGCTTCTCCAAACAATGAAACAGACCTAAGTATTCAGCAGAAAACAACCAATAAAGGTCATAGTCCTAGATTTCTTCAGAAACTCAGTGGAGCTCTCCCAGTCACTCAAGGAAACTGGAGCAGGTTTTTGCAGAATAAAGTTGCAGTAAGGGTCACAAATATGAATCAACAAGCTGCTTAATACCCTCCAATCACAATCTGTTACTAGTTCGGTTCATGTTGTACCTTTTCTCTAGACCTACCATCCATCAGCTCTAAATTGTATCTGGAACAAGAAATAATGTAATTATAAGCAGTTTGAATCTGAATACAGCCTAGATCTTGATAATCCAGAAAAGTTCCTTGCCATTACCACCAGTTTCGGTGACACATGGCTAGATGCTGCTCTCAGCAAGCGCTGTAGGCAGAAAGCACAACAAGGAAACCAACCTGATCGAGATTCCAGACAAGATGCGGCTGAAACTTGGTCTCGAAGGTAGTAGGTCCAACCTGCACACAAAAATTTATAAGAGAAATATTAAAGCAGTATACATTAAATGCACAATTTCAGAAGCTACAAAGAGAGGGAGAGTGAAAATGTACCGACAATTTTTATATGGCAAGAAAAACTGATGTTTCAACTCTATTTACATATATTCCAACGGGAAAAAAGGTACTTGTAAAGATTCATCTTATTCATGCCCCAAGAAGACAGAGCTTGAAAGAAAATAGAAACTTGTCAAATATCATATCATTTACTTCGAAAAGCTTCATGCTGTGGAAAACAACATTAGTTAGTTGAAACTTTTGGCACTGCAGCAAACAGAGGAAATTACCAAAAGCTTCAATTTATAATCCTTGATGTTAAACTTACATGTCGAGATAGCATGCAAGAGTTTTAAAATTCAATTAATCCGTAAAAGTTGGATATCATTATGTTACAGAAACACTATATATGCTCTCAATCTATTGGGCAGAGCAAATGTAGGAATACAAGGTTCTCTGATACCACCTTGTCACAGCCTAGGTCTTAAACTAAGTGTGCTTGCAGCACTTGTGACAGTTTGCCTTCGTTTGGAAGGTAAGGTAAATTTTATAAATGATTCAGCACAAAAACTGCTGTTTTAACTGTACCATTTGGACAGTTTGCTTTCACGATTGAATATGTGGCAAAGTACGTAATGCAATCCTATATCTGACCAACACTGCCACCCCGTGGCACAGAAAGAAAGCTGACATGGAGAAGGGTCTTTGTCCAGTGGCACATGGGGACCAGTTCAAGACTGAGCTCAAAAACCAGTCCTATCCTGTCAATGTCATATATGAGGCTTCGCGGAAGTTGAAGGAGTCGAAGCAAACTGACACCATTGAAAGACTATGTAAAGGAATTCACAACCCTCATGCTTCAAATCTCTAACCTAACTGGAGATCTCTTATTCCATTCCATGGATGACCTTATAGAGGGTACACGAATATGAGACTGACCATCTTCAGTGTTTCCTAGTACCTTCCGATTAAGTTATGATGCATGACCACGACTCTTAATGCTTTGGTTGTCGGTTAAGTTGGACCATGATTTCGTCTCCAACCTTGCTTCAGGACTTGCATATACTTTTTCCCGTGATGCTGATCAGGTGATACACTATTTGGCAGTGATTTTAGGTTACGAAGTGGAAACATTCCCTATTGTCTACCTTCCCCAGTATTTGGGAGCAAACTTTAAAGACCTTGGTGCTTGGTGAAATGTCATTAATAGATGTGAGAAGAAGCCGACTCCCTGTAAGAAGCAATACTTATCTTTAGGGGAAAGACTTACACTGGCCGATAGCGTTTTGGATGACATTCTTACCTATTTGATGTCCTTACTGCCTATACTTTCCAGTGTTGGAAAGAAATTGAATAACATAAGAAGCAATTTTTCTATAGGAAGGCAATTCTGAGAAGACAAGAAAGATATAGTCATATGGTCTATTGTATCCATGGAAAAAAGATGTGGAGCAGGAGTCAAGAACTTGAAATATCATAACAAAATCCTACTCTTCAAATGGCACTGGAGACATCGTGACAGCAGAAATTGCTGTGGGAGAATGTAATAGATGTTTAGCATGGCAAAGTTTATCAATGTGTACTAAACTGGAGATGTATAGACAAGATTCCAAAATATGAAGAGGAAGTCTCAAGACAATTTACAGAAGAGAGAGTATCCATAGTAGATGCTTTCCGTGCGAAGATCCCTTAGAATCAGTGCATCATCTCTTTCTACGTTGCAGACAAGTCTGGCAGATCTGGAAAATCAGTGACATTGGAGGTTTTCTTTTTTTTTCTTGATTCCCCTTTGATTCCCCTTTGATCCCCTTTGTTGGAGCTATTGCTCTACTGGTGACTCGAACCCACGACCCTGGGATTGTAGGTGGGAGGGTTCTGACCATCGGAGCAACCCCCTCTTGTCGACCTTGGAGGTTAAAGTCCCCACAAAAGTGGTGGATTGTAAGTCATGCTGCTCGCTTGACTCGACACAATTTACAGAAGAGAGTGAAAAAACAATTACAGAAGAGAGAATATCCATTGTGCAGTAGATGCTTTTAGTGTGAAGATTCCTTAGAATAAGTCAATCATCTCTTTCTTCATTGCAGATAATTCTGGCAGATATGGAAAAACATTCTAACTATAGTTGGGTTTATATGGGACATGCCAAGAGATTTCAAGCAATCTCTCAAAAGTTGACAAGAGCAAAAGACTGGAAAGAATAAGAAACAGATTTGGTGCTCCATACCTTTGTGTATAATCTGGACTACACGTATAACCTTTGTAAAGTATCGTCATCTTCACTATTTGTATTTTTCAAACAAAGTGAATACAGTTAAGGAGCTAGGAAACATGATGGATTTAATTGACTCCTTAAGCATAGAGTAGGAGTTTTTAAGCCCACCTCTTGTACACAAAGCAAAGGAGAAAAGAATCTAAAAAGACAGTCTGACTTGACTTTTAAGCAAAAGTTGACATCCCTTACATAACGAAGGTTAAACATGAAACCCAGAAGTAGACACCCTCTTGTCCATTGAGCCCTCCGGATATTCAGGAAGCACCAAGAAAGACAATTCTTAAACAAAATTTGGTATGATGCAGCAAAAGTCCAAGAATACAGCCTATTTCAGAGAATATTGTCCTATTACAGTATTGCATCAAAAGGTGCTACGCTTTAGAATGGTTAAAGAAAAATTAACTTTTTCTGGAAATCTTGTTTTTTTAAACGATATTCAAGCACAATAAGCTCATAGGAAACAGTATTTATCTTACCATTTGTCCTTGATATACTTTCTCTATTGCCTCACTGGCAGCGCTAGCTTTCAGAATCGCATCGCCAGATGCACTTGATTCGACATCATATTCTGAAGCACGCCATCTTGGCAAGCCACCATCCAAAACCCAAACTTTGTCATGTCCAAAAGCTCGAAACATCCTGATTACCGATTTTGCTATCGATTAGTCACTTTTGGATGACATGGGCTTATCTGCCTTTTATCATCAAATGAATAACTCACCACCAAACACGAGCCGCACTGAAAATGCCCTTGCCATCGTATACGACGACACCATCTTTGTTTTTGATACCAAGAGCAGATACAGCAGCTGCAAATGCTTCTTCAGATGGCAACATATGCGGCAACTGATAAATCAACCAATTAATGAAGCTTTTTTTACCATAAAAGCTGATGACATCCATCTCAAAAGCATGTCGGGATTACTAGCTAAAGCATCTACTACAAGTGTAGAAACAGATGGGACTAAAATGAAACAAAGATGGTCCAATACTGAAGCCAGAGAAGGTTAGTAACTTGCCTTTACATAGAGCAAAATCATTCTTTGAAGAGGAGAAAAAAATTTAGCAGGGAAGATGTCTCACATTTGTAGTTCGATCAGATATTCCATCCACATCAAAGAACAGTGCTCCAGGAATGTGTGCGACCTGTTCAAAGCAAAGTTAGAAAAATTCTACCAGAAAAAACACAAAGAAGGGGACAGTTGAACAAATTACCATAAAAGAAACTAATGAGAAAATGAAAATTGCTCGTTTATGAACATATTTACTACAAAGAAATCAAAGAATCAAGATAAAGCAGTGTCATCAAACAAAAATTTTTTAGGAGCCACCACCTGATACTCCTGAAGTGGATTTCTCTGCTCGTCTGGCATGTACCAAGATGCATCTAACACCTTCAGGAAAATGGAAAAAGAAACAACATTTAAGTTCTGTATGACAGATGCCTTACATAATACAACCTGCACCACACTCCTCACCCAACTAATTGAAAGAGAAAGATAACACATGCAAAAGCATTGCTAAATAGATTTGAAAAGAAAAAGGAAGTTATTGCACATTCAAAAGGTATGGGCTGAGTGCAAAAATATCATAACTTTAGGTTTAATATTTAGAACAGAAAATGTAGTTAGACCGTTGTAATAACAGCCATACTTGAAGGAAGGGGGTTCAATTGAATCTCCTTCGTCGAAACATTTTTTTATCAAGCCCCTTCGTCAAAACATTATACTGTGCAAATAGGCAAAACTAGTTTTGTTAGCTAGCTATTGATAAGTTGTTGAATCCCCTTGACATAGGGGAAAGTTCTATAAGTGGCAAAAAGAGTTCACAAATTGCTTTAGGTCATAAGTTCAGATCCCAAATGTGACATTTTTTAATCCCCTTGTATAAATTCCTGGCTCCACCCACCATTTTTATTGTTTACCAAGCGTTTGCCTGGTTAGCGCTGCAGTCTGATTAAAAACATCAATCACACACCTTTAAGTCATGCTCTCTGAGGTTTGCATGAAGCCAGTCAACTGAAACAACCGATTCATTGGTTGACATTGCTAGTGTTGAGAATGATGGTTGTGCTCCAACAGTTGAGGAAGCCATACGAGTAAAAGAATCAATAACCTTGTTAGAGTAGTAGATTGGAGCTGCTTGCAAATGAAATGGTTTCCTCTGCAAGGATTAAGCAAATGATAAACACTGTTGTCAACTTTTTACGGCAAATAAATACAAGAATATATAAGAGCCAGAAAGTTGCTGTGCTGCTAACAAATTTCCACGTGACATGAAAGAAACCACACTTTTCCCAAGAACAAAAATTATCCAATAACTCTTGTAGCCTGTTTGGCCAAGCTTCTAGGAAGTCGAAAATGGTAATTTTTGAAAAAAAAATGCTTATTTTAGAGATTAGAGGTATTTGGCCAAGCTTTTAATAAAAGATAAATGCTTTTGTGTAGTGGCAGAGCCAGAAGCTGCTTTTCAAAAATTGGAAAAGTTACTTTTCCCTAAAAGCACTTTTGGAACCTTGGCCAAGCACAAACGGATGCTGTAATATTAGCAAAAATACATTTCAAATTGATTAGCCAAACACAAAAGAATAGCTACTATGATGATAACAACGACCAACTGAAGAAAATGCATCATCATCAAAATGAACCAGATTTGCATATACAACTAGAAGCAAAAAATAGCAAGTAGTGAAAGAATATAGGAGAACGTACGGTGAAGGCAGAGAGCGAAAATCGGGGTTTTTGGCAGAGTAAGGAAGTGGAGGAGGATTTAAGAAAGCGGTAGGCAAAGAGACTCTTGGATAAAACGGCTGAAGCCATAGGAATATCACAACATACTACCAAGTGAAAAAGAAAGGAAGGGGCTCGGCTTTTTGGGGATTTTTCTGAACTTTTGTTTGGTAAGTTAATTTACGAACTGAGTAAAGAAGGTAAAGGGGATCGTATTGCAGGATTAAACAGCTGCAGCTCTTACAAGTGATGATAGATGATGCCAAGGACTATAAATTGATTTATTTTCTAAGACATAAACAACAAACGTATTGTATGTAACAATAAATATATGTAAAGATTAAAAAATAATTAGTAAATGATTTGCTACTCATTATTACATTCAGTGTATATTGACAATAATCTTTTTCGACTATTAAGAATAAAGTTTTTTTTTTTTTAATAATGCACAACTAGATAAACTTGACAGAGTTTAAAAACGTTAGGTGATTAGTGAGCCTACGGTTGCGATTTAAAGCCAAATAGGCAAGTGGAGCTCTAAGTTGACTCATAGTCATATTTGTTCATGACTTGAGCTTTAGTACTTTACATATTTTATTAATGGCTCAAAGTTCGCACAATCATCATAAATCGCATGCTCATGATTGATTGTGTTGGTCATTAAAGTGTTATACATAGTTGAACAGAAGAATTCACTCAATTCTTAAACGCATTAAAATTGGATCTCATTTAGAATGTTTTGCCGTATATAAAAAGTGATAATGTACAACAAAGCTTGTAGCATTGTTAGAGGTTTGCTTGATCCAAGCGTCTTCGTGAAATGAAGCTCCACTTCATCAGTTTTGGGCATATTACAAGTCATCAAGTCAACAGAAGGTGATCAATAGATGCAACAATAACATCTTTATACGGAATGTCATCTTTCTTTTTTGAGTCCTTTACAGTAGAATATTTTAGTACTTGCTGGTTCAAATTTATGAGAGAAAGAAATAATGGACATAATTGGTCCGACTTGGCGAATAAAATATTTGGTCATGAAAATTCAAAGGGATTAATAAGAAACTACAAGTACAAAATATTTTGTTATTAAGAAATATGAATATTACTTAAAATATTTTAATTCTTATCTTTAAGATGTTTAGTTTAATTCAGAGGGACGAGGCTGTATATCTTTTAAAAAAACATGATGCTGACCTTTTTCTGATGTACTTTATCATCAAGAGGAGTCAAATTGCACTTGAGCAGTTGAGTTTTTGAGTTAAGCTGGAGGAATAACTTTTCCTGATCCGATCTTCTTTGCTAAAGAATTTTGAGAAAGACTATGGGTTCCTTAATCTTCTATGTGAATTACTAGGATTGGTTAGCGACATATATGCCATATTAATGGTTGTGTAGGATAAAAAATTTACATTTAATATTATTACTTCTATTTCATTTGATTGGCTTGTCGGAGTCACCAAATCAATTTAAGTTTTTTCTTTCTTTCATTCATTATTTAAAAGAGTGTATCTAATTGGCCAGAACATATTTGAACATTTAGAAGGTCTCCATTGGCCCTCTAATTGGTAAAATATTAGGTATATAATATATATTAAATATTTTTTATCGAAATTTTTTTTTCACTTTTTTCAAGTTTAAACATCTTTGAAGAAATTTCTAACTTCGTCGCTGGCCAAAACATAATAAAGTAACATTCAAATGAACATTGTGAACAGCACACTTTGAAGGGGTTTGTTTAATCTTTAATTTGATTTGGCACACTACGTCAAAAGTTAACATTCAAGGGAATGTTCTGCTTCTTAACCAAAATGAAGTTGTTTTCTTAATTTATGTAAATTGACTTATAGAATCATCCAACTCTAATTAATCGTAATATCTTCCGAACCAAATAAACGTTTAAAGTGTCTAGTATATCCGTTGCAAATGCAAGATATTAAAATATAACAGAACAAGTCAGATGGTTGATCTTTTAAATTCTTTTTCTTACGTTCATCTCGATGCAAAATTGCATTAACTAATAATTTTTTAAATCATGACTTTTTCTTTTCTATAAAGTTAGTAAAGCATTTAACATCAAATTGAAGTGAAGATTTTATTGTACATTCTAAAGTAAGAAGTAACATAGATGCTAGGAAGAGAAGTCATAAGTTGGGTTTATTTATGATCTTTTTCCAATGTTCAATCTCTTTCAAGTAACTCGTTTCTGCTAATTATGAAATTTCATTAAAACAAAGGACATCGAACCTTGACTTGGCATGGGCAAGATAATAGTGGTATCACTAAATTAAAAGTAAAACGCATCATGACTCTCTTTTGCTTTCGAAATGGTAACAAATATTATTCACAAAAGCAGCACTAAGTTAAGCGCTGCAGATCTGTATAGAGAGACCAAAATCCGAAGTCATATCCCTCTTCTAACCATGGAGAGATTCTATAAACCAAATATTGAATCTATTTCTTCTATAAGTTCCTCTTTACATCAAAACTAAAAGGACAAAGTACACTTGAACTTCATATTTTGGATAGACTTGAACTTAGAGGCCGTTTGGACATAAAAAAATTTTTTAACTTTTTTCGAAAAAATTTATTTTTCTTCAAAATCAATATTTGATCTTGAAATTTTCAATTTTCACTTGAAGATGAATTTTGAAATTTTTCGAAAATTTAAAAAACTCCAAAAAGCTGTTTTTTAAAATTTTTACTTAGATCACTTACAAAACTTCAAAAACAACCCAAATTATATTTATGTCCAAACACAACTCTAATTTTCAAGTAACATTTTCACTTGAATTTTTTTTTTTTTGAAATTTTACAATTCTTATGTCCAAACGCCCACTAAATCTTCAAAGGATCTAGCATTTCTTTCACATCAAACAGTCCACCAGAATGCATGCAGGACCTCTCCTTGCCAACATCTCAAACGGGCAATGTTTGTCACAGGAATGGCCCATTTGGCGCCAGAAAAATTCAGAAACAATTGGCACATTTGATATGTGACAGAACAGAGCAAAAACAAGTGGTTGGGGACCTCTGTTTGTAATCCACGAAGGTAAATCTACTGCATAACCTCATTCCTATCTTCTGAAGATAATCATGAGTTAAGCAAGCCTCTTTGGCTATTATCCAAGAAAAACATGCCACTTTTTATGGATCTTTCGAGAGTACCGATTGCCTAGGATTGAATAATTAGCAAATAGATTAAAGGCACTGAGCAAAAATATTTAAGAGCAACTACTGTTTTTTTCTTTTTCAATAAGCTCCTTTGCACCCTCAACCCCTTAGAAATATTGGAACTCAACTGTACATTTGTGAACTGAAAACCTGGGAATGTAGTGTTCTAAACACAGTCTCGACAGAAGTAAAATCAATGTCAAAACCGTAACTATTCCCTCCATACTGCAAATAAAGGTAACCTTTGGAGGGCAAAGGTGGAGGTAAAATTTGAGGCATCTCTAAAAACTCTACTGTTGTGGGAGGCATAGGTGTCTCTCTCTTCTTCGAGTAATAAACATCAGCTAGAAGGAGCCAAATAAGATCAGGATCGATTGAAGCAAGTCCAGCAAGGGCATTCACAGATGCATCTCGAAGGCCTACAACACCGCTACATGCTATCCCAACAACGAGACCGCTGACCTTCTTCAGAACTGTTTCCAGTGCTGAAGCACTATGTTTATTCCGAGCCAGATCCGCAAGCATGCTGAGCACTGCAGCCTGGACTTTTAGATCAGAAATCTCAGCTACCGGATCTCCTGAAGATGCAGAATCACCTCGGTATGGAAGCTTCAAGTGAGCCTCCTCTAAATGTGGAGCTCTCTTTTGAAATGGTGAAGTACTTAAAAGGCTCCAGAGGTGTTTCCCATCTGTATGGAAACGCCGAGTAAAGAAGTCACCTCCACATATTTGCACAATATTACTAATTGTATGCACACATCTTCGAACAGCCTGCTTTATTGAACAGAAAAACCAATAGTCAGAAAGCTGCTTTACCGACTATACTGCTACCTTTGAAACAACCTTATAATTAATTTTGCTCGACAAGTTCTTTTTCCTTCATGGGTGGGGAGGGCAAGGGAAGCAAAGACCAAATAATGGTACAACCAAGAAAAAGAAATAGTAGGGATGTTTCTCAAGTCCCTCCCAATCAGACAAAATTCTCTTTACTTTGTCCTACTAAAGATTTCATTGTCAGAATGATAACCAAGTTTCACCTCCAGATATCTCAAGGACTCTAATGGTAATCATTAAAGAATGTAAAAGTACTCAATAAACAAAGATAACAGTGAAATCATGAGTTTTTGGCCAATTACATAAATATAGCTGTAACTTCAGTACATCCTTAAAATATCTCAGCACATATTTTAAACATCCTTCAAGTTTATCGAAATGAGCAGGTTTCATTCTTCTGTTATTCATGATTACAGAACTAACAGAATCCCTCAATATCACGGGCAGCACATGTCATATACTCCAAACACCCTGCTTTACAACCCCCTTGCCCAACCTGAAGTAAAAACAAAAAGTCCAACCCTGAAGTAGAAACAAAAAGTTACGGTACAAACAGAGTTGTTTGAAGTCGGTACTCATAACACTGGTAGATCCACTTAGACATGCTTCTGGGTGATGCTTATCACTAGTTATAAGTTGTAAGATGAAGCATGATCAAGAGGAGGTTTCAAGGAATTATTTTTTCAAATTGTTTTGTAGAACCATCCAATCATCCTTTTCCACACTAAACATGTACAATTAGAACATGAAGCATAAGTGCAGCATAACCAGGAAAAGATTCCATCTTTTTTCATCCTTTTCACCACTCATCAAAGGGAAAAAAATGTTAAAACCCAATTCATCGTCTCACCATTATTGTTCACCAATAAAGATTCACGGTTAAACCAGAAACACTATCGAAGTTTGGAAGTTCTGTAACAAGTTTCCAACAGATCCCATCCTAAACACAATCAATTGGTACTCCAGAAGTGAAAAAGTGCAGCAGAAGTGCAGAACTAGAAATACATAAAATGCTAAAAAAACATGCAGTTTTAGAAACCAGAAATGCAGAAAATGCTGAAACTCCAGAAACCAGAATATGGAAAAATCAGAAACTCCAGAAACAAGAAAATCTGAGATATCACATAAACGAGATAATTACTCTAAACACTATTTCATATATACAACAGTATTTACTTCAGTATGGATTCAGTTCTTTCACGGTAACTGCTTATTATCAGCATCCTAGAATCGAAACCATAAATTAGGAACTTCTAAATTCTGTCAGTTTCCAATCGTGCTTCTCCCCAGCACATCTCATAATTATAGTCGCCATAAAATTGAAAATAGTCAAATATCTATTTAAATTTAAAAAGATTTATAAAAAGAAACCATCCACGGAAATGATTAGTAGGTTTCCAAAAAAATGTTAACAAGCCACTCACCAATGGACTCTTATTTCGAATACAAGCAACCAAAAAAGGCCATACTTTATTGGCTGCAGGGAGCAGTCTGTTCTCAGTAGATTCATCAGCATCAGCATCTAAAGCATCCTTAAGACTATAGAATGAACACATTTCAGCCACATGTTCAATTGCCTCTTTGATTTCCTTCTCATGCTTGTAGGCATCCTCCACGTTGGCAACTGTCAAAAATCCATCCTAAAGACATTTGAAAATAAATGAATCAAAGGAAACTTTCATGTGCGATATTTCAGTAAGTAAATAAGTTTGTTCCTTCCAAGGAATTTGCATATATGCAGCATTTAATAAATATGAGGGTGGATAGATGATCAACCATAGCTAAAAGAGACAAAAGTGTATGATGGATCCTCGACTTAGATTTTTGTTTTTTTTTTTTTTTGAGAAGGAATCATCAACTTAGATCTTCTGTCAGAAGAATAAAAAAGTATCTAACAAAAACAAGACTGGCCAACTAAGACAAGTTTTTACATGAGAAAAGGAAAGTGGTATAAGAGGGACTGTGGCAGTAAGGTCATCCTATCATGAATAGGCATGAACTTATTTTTACTGAGCAGGAACAAAATGAAGTTAAGAATTTCCAAAGACCCATGCTATCCTAACTGCGTATGCATATAATATATTTTGTACTAGCATAGAAGGTTCAGCATTTAAACACTTCAATTTCATTGTGAAATTACTTAATTGCGACAAAATAAAGCTCAAAACCATACATCAACTATATCAAGTGCTATCAGGGATGCTGCTTGTTTTGCTGAAGCAAGTAATGGAGTTGCAGCTGTTAAACATGAACCTGCAATAGATCCAACTGTTCGCCTAAACCTTCTGAAGTCACTCATTTTGAACAGCACAGTCTCCCACTCCATTTGCGTATGAACATCATTGGCGTAGATCCGCATCCCTATTAAAAGAAGAATACCACCATCAGATGGCCAATGCAATCAATCACGTAAATTCAGACATGAACTCCCAAAAAGGCAAATGACCCTGATGTTTCAATATTATATACGAGTGTTCCTCAAAATATGATTCCACACCAAAAGAAAATTTGATACTCTAGAATAAGGTATCACCATACTTCATGTCAGCATCATGGAGTTGAACACAAATTTCGAATATTATTATGTTGCCAGTGCTTGCAATTGGTATTTTCATGAGTGACTCTTTAAGAGTGTCTCCCAAGGTGGAACTTGTGAAAGCATCTTTATCCCAATGATCTCTAAATTTTATTCAGATACATGCAACTGTTTAAGCCTTCCAATAAGCATTATTCTAAAATATTTTTCTAGATGCAACAAACTAAAACCTTTTATTATCTCCTATTTAAGTATAACTTTATGTTATGGTCAATTTATTAATACGTGTATCAGGTAAAAAAAGGTTCAGGAGTTTTTGTTATGGTCAATTTATTTATTTATGATAGAATTAACATAATATAAATATTTAAAAAATATCATAAAAGATATTGTAGTTATGATATGTAGAACCAATAAAAATTTATATAAGGTAAAGTTTTAATGAATCTCAAAATCCTAAATAATAGGACTTCCTACACAAAACAAATAGAAAAAGATTTTATAACCATAATTTTAGCTAATTTAGAACTCCTAAATATTATAAGATTAATTAAATGACTATTTTGTTCAATGTGAACTCTATTATAAAAAGGTAAAAAGGACGAACAACATTTCGCTAAGGGCCTTCATGCTTTTAATATGATATAAATAAATATATATTCAATTGTCGCATGATTTAATGGATACATACCAGATTCAGACGACTCCTTGCCAACTTTGTCATCATTATATGAACCTGAATCATCAAAAATCTTTTCTATCCCCTTCTGCAGGTTCAGCTTTGTAGATTCCACATCCTCATAATATGACTTTGCTTGATCCACCAGAGCACTAGCCTCATGCTTTGATGCCTTAACTATTTCTGCCATTGCCTGAAGAGTGGAGGAAGATTATAACCAAGCAACTGAATAGAGAAGGGCACTGCATCCAATAGTCAAAATCTGAAGAAATTTAACGATAGCTCAATTAATCACAACAAAAGGTCTGATGCAGAGATACACGAATTAAGTGAGCTTTCTTTCCAGGCAAGACATAACAGTTAAAGAGAAATGCACTTTCTAGTTTTAAGACACCGAATATGACTAAGAGAACTGATTGTTCTCCTCTAGCTATATCTCTCAATAAATGCATTCAAATTAGAGTACAGTAAGCAAATGTCAGAAATCACCTTCAAGAAGGGAATGGTCAAGCCAGGGTTTTGATGCCTGCCAAGAATTTCAAGCTGCATGGAAACAGCACGCATCTGCAGAAATCACAAAATCATTCTGAAAATATTGCAACTTAAACTAAAAACTATACATACATATATATACATAAATATATACACACACACACATACACACACACATATATACATATTTATCGGTCATGTCCATAGAGGCAAACATAATAAAACAGACGACAGGAGCTACAACAACATATGCCTCATTTCCAAACTAGTTGCATTTGGAGACAACAAAACAGAACGAGAAGTTAGAAAAAAGTTTTTTGTTGATTCCAATTTCCAGGATATCAAAGTTGAGACATACTGGCTCCTCCAACAGAGGAAATATACTGTGCGCCACTCCTATGTACGAAAGCATGGCAGCAAGTACATTTGGTACATCAGGGTTAAGCTCTAGAGAGCGCAGCTGCCTGCATATTGAATCAATTATATAATCTGAATTTGCTATAACCAAGTGTCCAACCTGCAAGAAGTTTTATAATTAGTGCCAGTAACCTTCAAAGACACAACAAGAAAGAAATCTATAGCTGCTGCTTACTGTTGGATAGTCATGCATAGCAGCAACAATGCGTAATACAGCATCAGATGCACTTCTGATTTGGAAGTGAGAGCAACTAAGATTGTGAAGCAACATATAAAGAGATGTATGAAGAAATCCTGACGAAGAAAAATCTTCCCCAAGGCACATAGAAAAGATGCCAATTCCATCAATAATAACCTGTTTGACAATAGCAAAACTAACATCAATATGACAAGCATAATTTGATCCGCTAGAAAAGACATTGATAAGATAAATACACATGAAACCACAATCACAACAAGAGATGGAAAAGAAAATTTCCTGGTGCAGCATCACGTTGTCATTAAAGAAATGCGAGCTAATGTTTGTATCCTCACAATCAGATTGTTGTAAAGCAGCCATATGTTCAACGGGCAGACTCCATATTTCAGGGGATAGGTATTCATGTAATATGCTGCCAATGCAGTCAACTAAATGATTCCTTTCTCCCATAACTTGGCAAATCTTCCAAATAGATCCCTCTGGCGCAGATTGTTCAATTTTGCAATGTTGACTCTCATCTTCTTGATATTTCTTATTTTCTTGTGGTGCCATTACATATGCTCTAAACATTCTGGCAAAGTCATCAATTGCTTGATCTGACAAACCAAATATCAACTCATTCAGGACACACACAGCTGTACTGGCCTGTCGTACTAATTGTCCTGAAGTAATCCTGTTGTACCAAGATTGCCAGCTTTCTTCACTGTATTCCTTCATCCGTATTTCAGAAATCAATTTCCGCAGGTTCTCCAATGGAAGGTCAATGATAACAGAGAGAGACCCTTCAGTTCGAGAATCTAGTCAAAGCAACAAAAGGAAAATGTCATAATGTTAGGTCAGGAAAGAAGTAAATATACAGTTAAAAAGTTCAGAAGGGAAAAACAACCTGCAAATAAAGATAAACCTACAAGTCGAAGGATCCCAGCTAGACAATGGTACAGCTTCTGACTGCCAACATAAACAAACCAAGGTGGCATGCGCGGCAGCTGATGCCCATTCTTAACACTTACTGTGGCATGTACTCTTCTATTTTGATTTCCTCTACTTCCCGGATTGTCAAAGCCAGCAGCTCTAACAGCTCTTATCTCTGCTAGAGAATGCATGAACCCAGTTGCGGAAGGCTTTGCTACAACATTCTTCTCAAGGGAACCAGCAAAAACTGAATTTTGACTCAGACAGAGGGCTAAAACATCCAAGAAATGAGCAGATCTCACCTACACATTCCACTGAAAGGCATTAAAAGATGAAAGGCATTACACTTTAAGTATTCTTCTGACCTGAATGAGGGATGATGCTAAGGAAAAAGAAAAAAGAAATAAATTCTGTAACAATTAAATATATGTAAGAAATAGCAGCTCCACAAGTGTCCAGTGGCGAGCAAGCAAGCAAGTGGGAGAGTATACATTCATCCACTCAACCCCGCCTCTCCAAGCAAAAGAGAACTATAAAAGAAAAGAACAATAACCCCAAAGCTAAGAATTGATAGCTCAGACTTGCTTAAAAGGATAGAAACAAAGAAAACGCTAGGCCTGTTGCACCTACAGGAGACTGAAGGAGGTAGTCTGCCACGAGCCGAGGCCCTGAAAAATAGATCAGTACGAGTAGCTTCTGGGCATGTGCAATTGCATATGATTCATCAGCTCCAAGGACCACTTTTGGAAGCTTTTCAACAAGCCTGTGAAGAGGATGTAAACTCCATTAGATCACTTCTAGTGCATAGGCCGCTACCATATATATATGTTGCAACGGAGAAAAGATTAGGACTACAAAGACCTGTTAAAAACTTCTCTAACATCATCTTTTACTTGACGCTTTCCATGTGACGTGAGCAGATACCCAAAGAACAACTGTGAAGCTGAAGACACCTCCTCGGAGTCATCACATGCCAAGACACATAGATTTTCCTGCATTTTACAAGAGCCAAGAATACATTCAGAACAAAATATTTGGTTAGTGAAAAATGAAAAATATCTGTACCAAAATCTTGCACTTCAAAGAAGCTTCAATACTGCTAATAAAGGATCCAATGGCACCAAAAAGAAAAAAACAAGGAAATGCAATTCACTTATATACAAGAGTATATCAACAAAGGCTTATTCAGGATTTCAAGAGCATGGGTGCTCCATGAGCACCAAAAATCCGAGTTTCCGAAAGGGTGTCTGAGAGATGTATTTTTGGTTTAGAAATTTTAAAAGTCAAAACGAAGCCTAAAGAAAGAAAAGAAACAAAATAGGCATGTTTAATTAGAAAAGTCGGCAAGGGCACGGGCTTTTGGCCATATTTATTAATTAAAATATGATTTAAAAAAAAGAAAGAGTACGGGGATCGAATCCCTGACCAAAAGATAGAAGGTGCACCTTCTTACCAGTGCACTAAAATGCTCACTTGACCTTGGGTTCACCCATGTTAATTTAGGCATTTGAGATGAAATTCATTGGTACTCTACATGATTTAGGAAGAGGAGGATGAGTTCACGTGAACTCACCCCCTCCCATGTGCATACGGTATAGCACAAAAGATTATGCAAGTGGCTCCACCACACAGATACAATCCACCTCATCTGTTAGAATATTATGTCTTAATATTAGAATGTTATAACTGTTTTGTTAAGTTAGAGTTGGTCAACTCAGATATTTGTCCCACAATGTAAAATAATGAGTATTCCAGACCTATGAATAACTGTGGCTTGTATTCAATTCTAATCAAGTCACTAATACATCTCTTCTTTTTCGTATTTTTGACATGGTGTCAGAACCTATATGATCTTGGCAAAAATCAACTTCCAAATATCGAAGGCCGGCCCTATGCCGCCCATCTGAACAAGTGTTTCACTTTTCATAATTTTACTATTCTTAGCATCATTTCGATGATCATTCAGTGGTATCTCTCCTATTTTAGTGCTCATTCCAACAGCACCATGCGCAGTTCTAATAATCGTTCCAAGGTACCATGCCTCTTTTCCAGTACTCCTTCCTGTGGCACTATGACTACTTTGTAACTTTTCAAGTGGCATCGCGCCTCTTTCCCCGTGACCATTCTGGCAGCACAGCCTCTGTCTGGCCAATATTCCAACCATTTCTCCAGCACCATATCTGACAAGATTCCAGCAACTTCGAGCAAGTTTTCCCACAACTGTTCCGGCAACAATAATCAAGCAATTTTACAGTACATTCACTAATCTGAAAATTGTTCACTTTTTTGTATTTTCAAAATAAATAAAGTTAGTGCTTCTTCCCATTTGAGTTTGAGAAGGCCTGTTATATTAAGTGTTAGTATTAGAAGTTAAGGGAAAATGTAAGAAATGTTGAGTAGTAAGTTAGACATTGTCCCACAGAGGAAAATTTCCAGGTGTGTAGTGCGTGTCTTTTAATTGATATTAATCATAAATACATCTCTTATTCTTGACGGATGTCACGGGTTCGAATCCTCCCACAGATAAAGCCTAGTATTTAAGCAGGGCCAATTATCTAGCGAGTTTCAAACCTTGCGCCACTAGCCCTCGGGCATTTGGTTATAAGAAAGAAAAAATATTACATCTCTACTCTCCGATATGTCTTACAATGTCAATCTTTGTGAATCAATATGGCTATGAGCTAGTAGCATATGGACATGCCAACAAGAATTTCGAAGTCTGGATAATTTCATAATATTGCAATGGCTTCTGGATGTTTGATATCTCCAGGTATAGCACTATGAAATTCCACTTCTAAGGGAAATATGGCAGAAAGAGCCAGTTTAAACTACTACATAAGACCAAAGTGCTAATAGAATGGGTCCACAACACCAGCTAATAAACAAGTCTTGCTTTAATTTTATTTTCTCATTTAAGACATGTGACGTCTGAATGGTATGCAACAGATTTCTACATGCTAATAGGCAGAATATAACATGAAAGCATATTACTTCTCAAAAGAATAAAATATGGAAGCATATTAGCAGGAACTGTATTTCACAATTAATAATCTCATCCAGCCAAATCAGCTAGAGAAACAACAAGAACAACAAAAAACCCAATGTAATCCCACAAGTGGGGCCCGGGGAGGGTAGTGTATACTCAAACCTTACCCTTCAAGGTAGAGAGGTTGTTTCCGATAGACACTCGGCTCAGGAAAGACGAGAAGAAAAGCAATATCACCAAGCAATAACAACACGATAGTAAAAAAATAAAACAAGAGGAACAACAAGTAATAAATCTACCAATAATAGAATACAAGATTAACACTAATACTCTCGACTAAAACGGGCTGCGAGCTGACCCCTGGTGCAACCCCATCACAACTAGGAAGTGGTCCGAGTCCACAATAACTTTGACTCCCTCAATCCCAAAACGGACAATCTTACTTCCCTTTTGTTGTGCTGTTTGAAAATGGTATACTTCTCTTAAGAGGGATGTTTGCCCTTCACTACTCGAAAGCCCATTGATCCTATGTCTATTCTCATAAATGTTGAACTTATCAAAAGGAGATCTCTCTACCTACATTGACCCACTATTTAAGCTACAAATCAAAATCAATGCTACTCTAGAGTTCGAGTAGACATAGAGCATCTTAGTGTCTTGACACTTAAAAAAAAAAAAGAAGAGGAATAAGGAAAGAGAAAAGAAAACTTGTTATGAAAGGGATATCTTTCTTGGGCTGATCAAATCCCATTGTACATTAACTATTAGATATACAAATATTATAGGATATAAGTTCCAGTTTGGACCTCACCAAAAGTATCAATCTGCTTCCCTTCAACACACAACTGGTTTTCAATAAGAGTCCCTGTATTGCCGCCAAGAGTCCTTGTCTTACTTTTCTGCTTGGATGCATGCAAAGCTGAGAACACAAATGCAATTATTAATTTAAACTGTTTGTCAAAAAACATGGAACTATCAATTTAAATTGACTTGATAAAAAATCTTCTAAACTCAAGTGCCACTGAGAAACTTGTTATAACCTACATGCGGATAAGTTACGCATAACAGCTTATCAACATGCGACGAGCTATCAACAATCCAGTCTTTTGTACGAATTACACGCAAAGATCCATTCACGTTTCTAGGACTGACACTTTCCCTCTCTGTAGAGCTAAGTACAAGGGTGCCTCTGTCAACAGCCTCACTCAAATTTTGATCATGCATAGTAGAGGGCAAATGACGAAGTGCCTCCAGAAACGCCACTGGTGATTTCTCTTTCTTGACATCATCAAGGGACGGATCAAGAAAAGGCAAGTTAGAATTGTCATCGAGAACTATCATAAGAAATTCTGCCAAGCTTCTAATTGCTTGGTCCAAAGCTTCTGCATTCCCAGCAGCCCCACTAATGAATGTTTTCGACATATGCAAAACTTTGCCAATTTGACTAACAACTCCAGGCAAAAAAAAGGCTAAAGCATCTGCAGTGCCCACCTGCCAGGCATCATATAAAATCGTAAAGATGTGACTTATATGAACCTGAACAGCAATGCTGCCTAGGACTGAGCACTAGAATAACAAACTGATAGTAGTAAAAATAACAACCATCCGACAAGATTCTAGGCAATGAACATGTATATTTTGATAAACAACACCTGGAGATATACTATTGTATCACGAAGAGAAGAGACACCTTGTCTACAATGAATCTTAATCATAATTTTCATGTATTTCTACTTTGCTTGACGACTTCTCAGTCATTTTAGACTGTGAAGGAATAACTGAGTCTCTTCTGCTGAAGGTATAACTAAATTTATACCTTCAGACTGAGTAAACTCCATTGAACCTATGAAGGAATAACTGAGAATTCGAAAAGCCAATAATACAGCTTACAAGAGAGGAAAAGCAGCTCGCAAAGAGAAATAAGGAACCTTAGCAACAAGTATTCTCAGAGTGGAAAAAGCTTCTATCCGAAGGCTTGCGCTGCCTTGCTGCCCCCGTGCTGCCTCAGCATCTGCTGCCTGAGAAAGCCATAAATACTCTCAAAAGTAATACTAGAGAAATACTATGAAGAATGGCTAAGGAAATATATTTTCCTCGAGGTGACTAAATTTATACCTTCAGCAGAAGTGAGAGCCAATTTCCAACAGCAACTGAAGCACTTTCAGACTGTAGAAATGCAACTAAACACTCTTCATCCTTGAATTTAAGTTTTGAGACAGGTGGAGAGTGCAAATTTTTTCTTTCCAGAAGCAAAGGCCAACCACTGATTTGTTTGCATGAGCAGGGCTCACTGGAACAACAATGCAGATTAAGCAAAAGTTCTTTGAAACACCTTATCACTCCTTCACGGAACTCTTCTGAAGCCTCCAGAGGAGAAAGCGACGCCCCGCGACTCAATTTCTTTGTTAGTTCAATGAACTGCAAAAGCAAATTATGGATTCTTCAGAACAGTACCAATCAAACGTCAACGGCTAAATTTTTTAATTCTGCACAGGTACGTTATCAAACCCAAGTGTTAAACTTTCAGACAAAAGAGATTGTGAACCCTAAACATAGTTCATCCACTACTGGTACTTCTCGAAAGAAGATAAAAGTTTATCTACTATTGGTAGTGCAAATTTCAAATTGACGTTATAACCAAAGGTTTATCAAGCTTAGAAATAATGCTAAAAGCATGGGCTGTCATGAAAAGTAGCAAAAAGTTTCTTCAATTTATCACTAATCATAGTAAATGCAGCTACTGCACTTAAAGAGAAAGTCTAACTACCTGATCCACGGACCCTAAACAACACTTCTTCAGAAGTTCCTCTAGACAATGAAGAGCATCTTCCATCACGATATCACTAACTGTATGTGGCATCACGTTAGAATCAATGCTGGGTGATGATCTGCTATCAACAGCGGCGTTCAGTAGAAGCAGCAATGGTAACAATGTGAAGCTGGAAAAAAAATCAAACAGAAATCTGCCTGTCACTGAATTAAATGACTAAAAATGAAAGAGAAAATACATATCAAACAACAAAAGCAAATTTATCCAGAGCCTGTCACTCATGCATTCTTACAAGCAGACCAAGAGTTATAAGTTTTGTGCTCTGACAGTATATATGCGTTTTAAACTATCAAGTAAAATTGACCAATTACAATAGGTAACTCAGTATGGTACCCTGGAAAATAGAGTGATAACCTGCTATAATCAGTTAAATTGAACTAATGGTGTAAGAATTCTTTATATTTTCACGATATAAAACTTAAATCCAAAAAAGTTAACTTAGATAGCAAAAGTTAAGGATTGATATAGCAGGGGAAAGAAAGTTGATTAAATAGAAAGGAACATACTCGAAAAAGGGCTGGAGAGAAACAGGAGAGGAGCGGCGAAGAAGAAGAAGCAGATGAGAGAGAGTGGAGGAGTTTTTCTTAGGGTTTAGGCGGAGTTCCAGTAGTTCTATGCAGTGGTGTTTGAGTTCAGAAAATATGGCGCTGCTTCCACCTTCTTCGTCGTCATTACGTCCTTCCATTTTCTTCCTACCAATACCAATTGCAGCAAACACACCGGTTTACATGGTAGTATATACTTTGGTCAAATAAAGGGTCGGAGCGGGTCGGATTGTTCTTGTTTTTAACGCAAACATCCGTAAGTAGTACCACAAGTTTCAGTACATTCCTCAAATATACATGTTTACAGAAACTATCCTTAAACTTTGAAATATCTGACAGGTTTAGTCCACCGTCGAAATAGCTAGAATGTAGAAGAAAATTAAAACTTAAACAGGAAAAAGCTCATTCACTACTTTCCTTCAAATTAGTTAATTTTTATCCGCGATTCACGTGCTCGTAAAAAGAGAATCAGAATATGGATAAGTAATTATTGCTAAAATTTCATTGTATACTAATCAAAGAGGTAATCTAGGAGAGATAAATATAATTTTTAACCTCATGGTATTGAAATAGTCCATCCAGTATCTCAAAGACAACATATTAAAACAACATACAAAGAAAGAAAAATTTCCCTCCAAAAGAAAAGCTAGAAGTAAAATCGTATCTCATGGAAGTTTTCATATGATTCATAGGCCAAGAAAGGTATTTTAACTTTTCGAAATTATTTAATTTTTCTTCCCTTATTCATTGCTTTTAACATATTTTTAAATCCCCCAAAATTCTCTCTTAAATGAAAAAATAAGAACCACTCATTTGTCTTTCATTTTTTTATTTTTTGAATTTAATGTATGCTGAATGTGCACGAAATGTGTAATTAATACAAGTACTTATGCATGGATTAAAATAAAGATATCGGGTCTGGAGAGAGAGGATATGGCGACGAGCTATTGAGAGGCAATAGAGAGAGAAAGCTCTCGCGGCAAGCAATGCCGACCCCGCCGGTGCCACTCCGGCTGGCGAACCTCCCCCCTCCATCTCCCAACCTCTCGCTACAACTCCCACCAACCCACAGCCCCTCGACTACAACCATCTCCTCAAACCTTCAACCTTGAAATCGACCTCTGCTGCGAACCCTAGGTCAAATGCTCCAATCGAACTTATCCCGTTTAAAAGAGCCACCTTTCTGCAAGGACAGCCTTTTGTCAAATTTACAGAATCAGAAATCGATCACATGTTTTTAATTGAAGGCCTTCAATATGTTGTCATTAGTAAGTTTTCTTATGGTTGGCCCGATATTCAAGAGCTTCGTCGATTAATTCCTGCACAGTGTGGAATTAAGGGTGATTGCAATATTGGATTGCTCAGAGATAGGCATGTACTTATTCGATTGACGCTATGGCAAGATTTTATCAATTTTACATCCAAAGCAGTATATTACTTGAAAGCAAAAAATGGATATGAATACTAGATGAGGACACTAATCTATGATGCTAAGTTCAAGGAAGGAGAAGAAACTTCAAAAGCAATGGCGTGGATTTCATTTCCTAGTCTGCTGTCCACATACTTTGTAAAGGAATGTCTGTTCTCGCTTGCATCTACTGTTGGAAAGCCACTTCACCTTGATATGGCAACTATAAACAAGACAAGGCCTAGTTGTGCTAGAGTAAAGGTGCTAGTTGATCTTCAAGTTGAATTGCCAAAGAAAGTACAAATGGATATTGAAAATGAGGCTATTGGAGAAGTGAGATCAGAGTAGATTAAAATCCAGTATGATTTTATCCTAAGTACTGCAAATAATGCAAGCTGCAAGGCCACGACATGCTAGAATGCTAGAAATTACATCCAAAATTACTGAATGAAAGCTCTGTTGAGAAGCAAAAAGTTAAGGACAAAGGAAAGGAAGTGGCACCTTTGATGATTCTATCAAGTGGTAAGGTAGTTGGCAATACTGGTCTACAATGGAAGGAAGTTAATCGAGTACAAAGCAAAGGCAAACAAATAGGAGAACAGTCCAAAGGTAGAATAGAGGTAATGCCAGTTAATACAGCTGCCCAGAAAGTTCAGACAACCAACAAGTTTGCTATCCTGGAAATGGAGCAAAGCAGAGCTAATGAAGACAACCAATTGATCTTAATTGAAGAAGAAGTGGGAAAGAGCACACATGTTTCAATGGCAGCAAAGATAGCTTCAATACCAGGTAGTAGCAAGCCACCACATTTTCCAAAGAAACAGGCAAAAGGAAATGAAAGTGGAGATAGAGCAGCAGCTGCTGAGACTAAAGAATCAACAGGTCACTGGGTCAACAGAACATTTGTAGACAATGTCACAACAAATAAATCATACCAGGAGATCCCCTCACAATCAACTAATATTATGATACCAGACAGAATTGTAAATGAGGCTGAAAGAATTCAACTCAGTAATGGCAAGCTATGGAGTGAGCAAGTAGAGGAAGGTTCAGAGGAAGAAGAAGTACTAGATGGTATAGGCAGTGATGAGGATTCAATAGATGGAGAAGAGGAACATGATGTACAAGGTGTAAACGGTAAGGCAAAACAACAAGACACAATGGGAGACACTCAAAACGAGAATAATGACAAGGATGCTGCAAGAGCTAGCGAGGAGATCATAACATTAGAAGTAATGCTGCCCAACATACTAACAACACCTAAGCTTAAGGCAGCTGTTGTTCAAGATGCTAGAGAAATTGAAGTTCATAATTAATTTGTAGATAGGCTGAATAAGAGCACAAAGTTCACTGAGATACAGACCACTCCAACTGATGAAGTTAAAGCATAGATCAATATGGGAACAACTGGTTGCTCTCATGAAGATACTGCAAACAAAGACCAGATGATTCACAAGACAAAGAACACAGAGCTAATCCAAGTAGCTCCTAAATCACAATTGGCAGTGCACAGAGGTACTATTGAAAAGGAGGAGCACATAGCAGAAATAGGAAGAGACATTGATGAAGAATCCACCTCACAAAATCTCAACAATATGGCAATACAAGTAGACCTTTCACCTAAATTGATGGATGCAGGGAAATCAGCTAAAAGAGGCAAGAAAAAACAGGGCAAAGACACTCAAAGTGTAGTATCAGGGGTCCAAACCAGAAGGATCCTATCTAAATCCCACAATCAATTATGAATGGGATCATCTGGAATATAAGTCCAGTCAACACAAAGAAAGCCTTTGAGAGGCTTGTCAATATGCACAGACAGTACCATTTTCAATTCATTGGAATTATGGAGCCTATGCAGAAAGCCAAAAAACTGGAGACATATAGAAGGAGGATTGGAATGCCTAAATGCTATGCCAATGTGTCAAACAAGATATGGGTGTTTGTTGATGATGATCATGAAGTAGACATAATAAATGACATGGAGCAGCAGCTAACTATGAAGCTGGCAAACATGGATTCTCAAACTCCCTTCATTGTAACTTTTGTGTATGCAAAATACGATGCTATTGAAAGAATTGAGCTGTGAGATAGTTTGTACAATCTTTCCAGAGATATGACAGTGCCTTGGCTAGTTGGAGGTGACTTCAATGTGATATGGGATGAAGAAGAAAAGTTTGGTGGACTCCTAGTGTCTCTAAATGAAGTTGAAGACTTCAGACACTGCATCAATACTTGTAATCTCGCTGAACTTGGCTTTAAAGGAAGCATACACACATGGTGGGATGGGAGAGCTGAGGAGGACTGCATATTCAAAAGGCTGGATAGATGCCTAGCTAATTGGGAATTTCAACAGTGGCTGCCACAAATGGAGATCACTCATTTGCCAAAAATAGGCTCAGATCACTGTCCTATGTTACTAACTTGTAACCAGGACAGTACACCTATAAAGAAGGCTTTCAGATTCCTCAACTTCAGGACAAAGCATCACTCTTTCAAAGATGTAGTCAAAGAGCACTAGAAGGCAGATTTTGTAGGAGATCCTTTCATTCTATTCAATCACAAACTGAAGAAGTTGAAAAGAGCCTTATCAACATGGAGCAAAGCAACATATGGAGATATTTTTCAAAAAATAGCAAGTTTGGAAGAAGTGGTCAAAGTACATGAAGCTCAATTTGAACTACACCCTACTGTCCAGAACAGAGCAAGAGTGCAAAAGGTACAGGCTGAATTGATAAGATATTTGGCTTTAGAAGAAGAATTCTGGAAGCAAAAATCTGGCATGACATGGTTCAAAGATGGTGATAGGAACACAAAGTTCTTTCATGCACAAGTAAATGGCAAAAGAAAGAGATTGCAGCTGAAAAGAATACAAAACAATCTAGGCACATGGCTGGAGGATAATGATGAAATGGCAGAGGAAGCAGTCAGGTTTTTCAAAGCACAATTCTATGAGGATACAATTACTATAACATTTGGAATCCTAGAGCATGTTCCTAGAATGGTGGATAGCACAGACAACAGTCAACTAATGCAGCAACCAACAAAGGAGGAAATCAAAGAAGCAGTGTTTGGACTCAGTGCAGAAAGTGCTGGAGGGCCAGATGGTTCACTGGAAGCTTTTACTAATCATGCTTGGACATAATTGAAAATGATATAGTGGATATGGTCAAAGCAATCTTCAATGGCCATACCCTCCCCTAGTTTGTGACACGCATAAACCTGGTTCTTCTGCCAAAAAGGAAGAAAGTGATCACCTTTTCAGATATGAGACCAATAAGCCTCAGTAACTTTATCAACAAAATCTTTTCCAGAGTCATTCATGACAAAATGGTAAACATCCTGCCAAAGCTAATTTCTGAGGAGCAATCTGGTTTTGTAAAAGGCAGAAGCATAGTGGAGAATGTCCTCTTGACACAAGAGATAATAACAGACATTTGTCTGAGGACCAAAGCAGGGCCAAATGTTGTAATCAAACTGGATATGACAAAAGCATATGATAGACTGTCATGGTTATTTTTGACAAAAGTTCTGAGGAAGATGAGATTTAAAGAAAGGTTTATAAGCTTGGTGTATGAGATTGTATCAAACAATTGGTACTCTGTATTACTAAATGGACAGCCACATGGCTTCTTTAAATCCACAAAAGGGGTGAAGCAAGATGACCCTCTGTCACCTGCTCTGTTCATACTGGCAGCAGAGGCAATGTACAGAGGATTGAATGCTTTGCACTCCAATCTCTACTTTTGTGGATTTGGATTGCCCAAGTAGAGTCCCAGGATAAACCACCTAGCCTATGCTGATGATACCATCATCTTCTCCTCATCAGATGCTACCTCACTGTAGCTTATAATGGAGGTGCTGACAGCATATGAAAGTGCCTCTACTGATAAACAAGAGTAAATCTGCTGTGTATATGCATCATTCCACTACTGAACACATAGTTAATAAGGTTCAAAGAATCACTAGAATCTTGAGACAAGACTTCCCTTTCACATACCTTGGATGTCCAGATTTCTACATGAGAAGGAAGATGGACTACTACAAAGGTCTCATACAAAAGGTGACGGACAAGCTTCAAGCTTGGAAAGGAAAATTAGTGTCCATAGGGGGAAGAGCAGTGCTTATAACACATGTGCTACAGAGCATGCCCATACATCTCCTTTTTGCAGTAAATCCTCCTGCTTGTGTGATCAATAAGTTACATAAGATAATTGCACAATTCTTCTAGTGCAACTCTATTGGACACCCAAGAAGACACTGGGCATCATGGAACACCTTATGCTTACCATGTAAGGAAGGGGGTGCAGGATTTCGGTCTTTACATGACATGTCTACAGCATTATTTTGCAAACTGTGGTGGAACTTCAAAACAAAGCCAAGTCCGTTGAGTGCTTTTATGAGTCAGAAATACTGCAAAAAGCTTAATCCCATGATTGTTCCTTGGAGAGGTGGATTTCATATATGGAGAAAAATGATTGAATGGAGAAACATTATAGAACATCAAATCTTCTGAAAACCTAAGATGGGATCTTCTCTCTTCTGGTTTGAAAACTGGACTGGATTGGGAGCTCTATATTTTGTTACCCCACCTGACTTTATGTGTGATGAAACAGTACAAAACATATATGATGTGGTGCATGATGGCCACTGGAATGAGGAGAAGATCAGAGAACTGCTGCCAGATGATCTTGCTGTACACATATTGAAGAATATCAAACCACCAACCCTTACAGATGTGCTTGATAACCTGCATGGATGCTAGAAACTAGAGGTGACTTCACTGTAAAATCAGCTTAGGAGTACCTGAGGAGGAAGCAAAATCCTTCTAATGCTTACAGAAACATCTGGGTGCAAGGGCTGCCTTTCAAGATTGCTTTCTGCATGTGGAAAGCATGGAGAAACAGGCTACCACTTGATGATTTGTGTAGAAAACTAGGCTATCAAATGGCATCTAAATGTTGGTGTTGTGCAGAGCCACAAGAAGAAACAAGACAACATCTATGTTTCACATCATATGCTGCAAGCAAAGTGTGGAGGCACTTCCTTGGTAATGCAGGAATTAACATGAATGGAATCACATTGCATCAGGCTGTGGTTAAATGCTAGACTGCAGAGGTTGTACCTAGATTGAAACTTATAATGCAAGCTTTGCCATCAATAATTATTTGGGAGCCGTGGAAGAGAAGAAACAATTACAAATATGGGGATACAGTCACTGTCAATAGAGTCATTTACCAGATCACTTCCACCCTTCAATTACTCATCAAAGTCAGAAAGCCAGACATCTAAAGCATCCCTCATAAATGGCCAGATATAATCACTATGATGGAGGAATACACTCCCACTTTGAAGTACACAAAGGTGCTATGGGAATTCCCCAATCAAGGGTGGTTAAAAGTCAACACAGATGGAGCTTCTAGAGGTAACCCAGGGAGAAGCTCAATTGGTTTTGTACTGAGAGATGAACAGGGAGATGTCATATATGTATGCTGCAAGGAAATTCAAGAAGGCACAAACACAGAAGCTGAGGCATAGTCAATACTGGAGGCCTTGAGATTCTGTGTCCACAATGAACACTTTCTCATAGATCTCCATACTGATTCAATGATGCTACTAAAAGGCATAAAGGGAGAATGGAGAGTGCCATGGTCCATTGATGAAACAGTTGCAGGAATCAAAGAGCTGATGGCAAGATGTAATGCAACAGTAACCAACACACTCAGAGAAAGCAACAAACTGGCAGATCATTTGGCAAACTATGCCCTGGATGTTAGACCTATGGAATGCTATTGTTTTGCTGAGCTGGATACACAAAGTAGAAGGTTGATCAATAGTGATAAGAGCCAATGCCCATATCTAAGAGTAAGAGTAGCAGGAAACAAGGGGCAGTAACTCTGCCAAAGGGAAGAGAGCCTGGTGGAGGGCAAAACAGCAGTGATAAAGAAAAAATGAAGCAGTGAATTCACACTAACAATATGCCATTTGTTGTAGGAAACACTGGAGTAACTAACCCCACAGGTCAACTTCATCATCTAACTTGTCGATTTTTGTATGCAGGCAGGAAGGACTGGATTTTGCTACTGCAAATGCAGCATCAAGCACAACTGCAACAACTGCTTGGGACCTACACACCAGCCTCTGGCAATTGGACTCTCATGAAACAGCACCACACAAGTGACATACTACACAACCAGCCATCTACTAAGTATCAACTCAAGAAGACTGCATGCTCACTTTGTTACTTACCAGCACCCTCAACCTTACATAGCCACGGCGCAAACACAACAGCAGCAGAAGAAAATCCTGCAAAGATACAGCAACTACATAAGACAACATCAACAACTCAGCCTTCTAGTCACCAAGATACACTCTTTGGATCAGTCTACTACTGAAGAAGCAATGTGTGGTATTAGCATCTCTGATGCTCATTCCATTGCTACTTTGGCACTTAGATTGAATCCCAATCACTTCGTGCAACCCCAACACAATATCAAATCAAGCAGGCAGCCCAATGTGGCACATCAAAACTCCAAACAAGACACTGCCAAATCAAAAGAAGAAAGGTGCTCAATCCAGCAAAATCAATGCCAGCAACAGGAGAAGCTCATTCAAAGCAACAACAACCTCACCCCTCAAATGTAGCATATTAAGCAAGATAATGCTACTACAACACCAACAGCAGCATGCCCCCACTAAACTCAACAACATTCACATCACTGTAGATAGTTTGGTATGGTCCAGATCATTGCTGCAATTGCAAGGTGTGGTATCAGCACTTCTAGTGCTCAATCTGTTGCAATTACAGCAATCATCATGGACCTTCCCTGCCACCATATACTACTGGAACCCAGTCAACACACAACCACATAGGAACAACAACATGAACAGGAAATCACTAAGCCAGCAGCAACTACATGACATAGAAGCACAACCAACAGACAGTCAACAGAAGCAACACTCAGAAGCAAATATAGATGAGCACAGAGTCATAAAGCACCAAAGTCAGCACACAAATCAAAATCAATTGTTATACCATCAGCAACAAACTAAAATCCAAAGTAGCAACAACACAAACACTAATTCCTCTACTGAACTCAGCATCTCCTACAACACTGTAGACAGCTTGAAGTGGTCCAAATTATTGCTGCAGTTGCAAGGTGCGGTATTAGCACCCTTGGTGCTCAATCTGTTGCAACTACAACAATCATCATGGACTGCTCCCTCTACAATGCATCACTGGAAACCACACAACACACATCAAGACAGCAGCAGGATACCAAGCCATCAATAATTACAAGACATAGCAGCACTACCAACAGGTTACCAACAGAAGCAACAGGAATCAAAAGAGGACATCAGCTCCCACAGAAGCAGTAAGCCAAACAGTCAATCTAACAGAAGACACAAGATACACACATACACTCAACAGTAGCAGATCCAGCACACAGGCTATCCCTTCAACATCAGAACCATCAGCAGCAATCAGAATATTGCTCACCCAACAACACAAACAACATTGTCATCCAAGTACATGGTAGATTCAGATAGTCATCTTCAAATTGGCTTTCTTTACCCCCAAAGCCAAAGCAAAATTGAAGATAGCTCATACTTTTTTGTCACACTTTTTGAAATCACTGATAAATGTCAGATGTATATACAAGGGATCACATCCCTCAATCACTTAATAGAAGCAGGAACATATGTTGACCTAGGAAAATTTCACTTTGTTTTTGTACATACGATTGTCTATCAATATAAAATAGACAATCGTCACATCATCATAGGTCTAACATCTTACTACTTTTTAGGTAAGCTTAGGATGACTAAGTGTACATTCATTCTCTTTTGGGAGGTAAGATTTATGTCCCCCTCCACTTCTATATTTTGCTTCTATTAATATAATTATATTTAGCCAAAAAAAAAAATTACAAGTACTTTGGTTGTCAACTTAAGATATTATATGAATTTACGGTAAATTATTTATCCATAGATAAAATAGTCCTGTAAAGCATGATTAGAGTAGCAGCAGCATTGCCTGGAAAGCAAAATCCTAATCAATTGTAAGTAAAAAAATAAATTAAGATCCAAAATATTCCCCTTAGATATCAATAAAGAATTACAAGAATATTTATTACATCCAATTCATGTTAATATTATTATAAACGATTTTGATTTTTAAAAACAATGCAATAGTATTTTACTCAACGAAACTACATATATGATTCATATTATGTAAGATCACAACTCAAACAATTACAATGCATAATTACATGTTAACCAAATCACATAAGCTAGTATTGTGAGCTTGTGATTTTTACCGTACCCGAAATACCTTTATAAAAATCATTAAATAATTTTTAATTAATTATTAGTCATTTTAGGATTTTATTAGGTTCTTAATTACTCAATTGTTAGTTAATTAATTCATGAAAAATACCAAAAAATATTATGCATGGCATTTAGGATTTGTTTTACATTTTTAGGATTGAAGTAGTAATTAGTTGTTTTATAAAATTGGAAAAATCATAAAAATAGTGCATTTTTACATTCTTGTAGTTTTAATGTTTAATTCATAGAATCTAGCATTATGGTAATTTTATAAATAGTTAATTTAGTTTAATGTCACATTTTAAATAAATTAAGATTTTAGTTGCTAAGTATTATAGTTATTTAAATTAAAAAGGGGGTTTAAACTAATTGATTAAGAAAAGGGAATAAAAGAGAAAAGGGATTCGGAATGGGCCAGTTTCTTAAAAAAGAAATTGAACTGAGCCCAAATCAATTAACCCCAACCCAAAACCCAACCGGGCAATCCAATAGTCATTCCCTTTCATTTAATCTGAGCCGTTGATCTCAATAAGATCAACGGTCCAGAACTAACCTACCCCTAGTATATAAATGTCTTAACCAAACCCTACCCCCCCCTTTTGCATTCCGCCTCCCTTGCTCCCAAACGACCCCTTACCCTTCAAACCCTAGCTGCCCAATTTCAACCCGCCGCCGAGGCCATTTCCGGCCAAAATCGACCCAAATCCCACACAAACTCACCCCCCGTCACTTCCCCCCACTTCAATCAACCCTTTGTCCATCAAAAACCTCAAAATCCGAGGTACCCGTACAACCTAAGAGTTAAAATCAAGATCGAATTTTTTGAAAATAATAAGTTTTAACCCTGTGTTCTTGACAAGAACACACGGTTTAAACTTTATTTTAGTCATAAAAATCATCAAGGATAAGAAGATAATTCGAGGTAATCTCTTTACTCATTTTCCGTTTCATTTTTAGGTATTTTTTTAGTTTTTCATCTCCTACCTCCTTCTCTTCTTTTTCTTTTCCCTTTCAATTTTTTCGATTTTTTTAGGTCTTTGCACAAATAGCCAGATTTCGGTTAATTTGGGTTAGTCCGTAAAGTAAGGTAAAAAGGGGTCAAATCACTAAGTGCTATTGTTTTAAAAGGTTACGGACAAATGTTAGAAAACTCTAGAAGGGGTTAATTAGAAATAAAAGAGACTTAAAGGGGGAAAGGGTAATTTCAAAAGATCCCAACAGATTTCTATTGGGATTTTGTTAAAAGAAATCTGTCAGGCATTGAGTGGGGGGAGGGATTTTAACAGAAAAAGAAATTTTAAAAAGGGGAAGGGGGTCTGTTCCGTGGGGAGATATAAAAGGAACAGATAGGTCGTTTAAGGGGTAGAGGTCTAAGTCTGAAAAGAGGAATTGAAAGAAAAAAAAGAAAAAGAAAAGAAAGGGGGGTCTGTTCCATGGGGAGATATAAAAGGAACAGAGAGGTCGTTTAAGGGGTAGAGGTCTAAGTCTGAAAAGAGGAATTGAAAGAAAAAAAGAGAGTGAAAAATAGGAGGTCATCTTACAAAGAGAGGAGTCGGGGTCTAAGTCTGAAAAATAATATAAAAAAAAGAGATAAAAAGAGAGAGAGAGAGAGAGTAATACTAGTGGAAAAGACAAAGCAGAGAACAAAAATCTCGAGAAAGACTAAATTGATTATTTGTTTGTTGAAGTAATCGGGAGTTGCGGTGATTGCTCGTTTGCCGCTGCTATTCTAAATCCTTTGATTGTTCAATCGGCATAGGTAATTTCAAGCATCCCTTATAATTTCAATTTGTTTAAGTTAGAATGAATGATTTATTGGATGTTTGCTGGATCAATTTATCATGTTTCAGGGATTATTGTTCATTCTATTTAGTTTTGTTTGTTCAATATTGACAGTCTTGAAGATGCCATGAGTGAATATAATATTTTCTGTTTTCTTTGTTCGAAGACTTGCTTATAGTTATTCTGTAAAAATAATTGAACAATTAAAGTTAATGGTTACCGATCATGATCACTGACTCGCTTTTGTTGATTGTTGTTCTGTAAAGTAATGCTAATATCAGATTATGATCAGTTGATTGTTGTTCATTCTATTTAGTTTAGCTTGTTCGATATTGACAGTCTTGAAGATGTCGTGAGTGAATGTAATATTTTCTGTTTTCTTTGTTTGAAGGTTTGCTTATAGTTATTCTGTAAAAGTGATGAACAATTAAGGTTACTGGTTACCTATCATGATCAATGACTCGCTTTTGTTGATTGTTGTTCTGCGAAGTAATGCTAATCTCAGATTGTAATCAGTTTTGTTACAACTGTGATTATGTTCATGACTATATGAATTGATGTCTTTCAAGGCCACTGTTTCGTTGACAGATTTGGCACAATATAAAAATTTCAATTACATCCTAACTTTGCTAAGTTGACAATGTTGAAATAGTATCGTTCGTATAAATATTCAGTTATACTTGTGTTTGTCGATTCAATAGTCAGCCTCTGTCATCGAGCGTGTTAAATTCAAAATGGCTAATCAGAGAAACGGTGTTAATTCGAGTACTATAATCTTGCAAAGCGTGGTTGTATGTTAATTTAAAATGGCTAATCATAAAAATGGAGTTATTTCAAGTACTGTCATCTTGGGAAACTCCAGGACTGCATCTGTCATCTTACTTCTTTTGTTTGATTTTGTATAAGAATGGTGCTATTAGTGGGAATGTAGAATGTAATTAACTATACATAATATCAGCCATGTTTGCAATTGGTTAGTCTTTCGTTTGAAATTGAAGCAATTCAAACCAACCGGGCTATTCTTTGAAAAGTATCTTTAGCTTCGAAATTATTCATTTTACACACTTGGTGGCCAGTGTTTGTAAATGAGCTTGTATGAAATGATTTCTATTCAAGTTTTATCAGCTGCCTGTTGAAACAAGTTGGCTACTAATGTGGGTATTCAACACCAAGTGGTGTTAATAGAATCCGCTAAGTTAATAGAGGTGTGCCATACAATTAGTAACGATCACCCATAGCCCTCTTCATTAATTAAGGTGTAATATCAATGTAAATAGGACTCGACTCTTAAACTTTAGTAATTAGATTTAAATGCGAACAATTACGTTGTCGCTATGGGTACGGTTTCCGTGACATAGTGACAATGCCAACTTTCGGGGGTGCCTTTTAGGTGGCCCGACTTAAACAATTTTAAATAATAAAAGCGTTAAGATTAATTTGAGGTGCGCCATACCAAATTAATTTACGAACATATGGCCCTAATTAATTAAACACATAGAAAAATCGAGGTGCGCTATTTAGCGAATTCCATGGCCCTCGACAAACTAAAAACGCGTAATTTGCTTTAGGCGCGTTAGTATATTAATTCAATTTCTTAAATTCGGGTGCGCATTTATGTGACTCAAATTCCAAAATCTCAGTGTTAAATTAAAAGATGTTACAAACCGCTGGTGCATTTATGTGACGTGATTTGTGACATATTTTGATTGACATTGCAATTCCTGATAAATTTTAAAAACGGAAAAGTAAAACGAGGTAAAATGCACTATAGGTTAATAACAGGTATAAACATCAAATAATAAGCCGATTATGACAATAAAGCGACCGTGCTAAAACCACGGAACCCGAGGGTGCCTAACACCTTCCCGCGGGTTAACAGAATTCCTTACTTAGAATTTCTGGTTCGCAGACTTCATCAAGAAAGTCAAATCTTTTCCTCGATCTGGGATAAAACCGGTGACTTGGAACACCAATTTAAATTTTCAAGTGGCGACTCTGAAATAAATTGAATAATCCCATTTCGATCAATGTCACTTTAATTGGAAAAACTCCTTTTATACATTCCTCTCGGGGAGTGTACGAAAAGAGGTGTGACAAGTATTTGCAAGTAAAAAAATAAAACTAAAAGTCAGAAGTAAGACTTGCTTTCCTGTTAGAGTGTGAACTTATATGGACCTGCAGGAAAAACAGTAAAGAAATTAGTCATTTAACCGCTTTAAATTTAGCGTGAAAAAAAAGCTTTAAATTAGGGCAAAATGTGAAGGCAAATCTCTGGAGAGCAACTCAAATGCAATTGATAAGAATGAATTTGCCCCTATTGCATAGGAGCATTAGAAAACTCAACTCGGGCATAAGAACAACATCAATGAGTCAAAGTATGTTAGTGCAGACTCAAACAAACAGAAAATTCATGTTTATGCATAGAAAGAGGAACGCAAACTATTAAATTAAATTCTTATGATTTGTACTGTGTACGGGTAAAATCAGGGATAAAGTTACCCCCATTCCTAGTAAAGAAATGAGAGAAAAACACGATCTGACATGACCTCGAGTAAAGCCGAGGGGTTTCATGTTTCAGAACCCGGGGAGGACGAATGGTGCACCCAGGACCGAATACGGCTGAACATCGGGTCCAAGCAGAGTAAATCCGCTCTCAACCGGATGTACGGTGCGAATCTCGCCCGATATCAACTGCAAATCGACATTTACTGGAAAGAGAAGATTTTTTGCCTTATTTAGACTTGTAGTAGGATTGAAACTCCCCTACTATATAAAGGGGAGAACCTTTTCATTTTAAAATCAAAATTGGCACGCATATCATAGTAATAAAGTTAATTTTTGTCCTTTTACTATTGTTCAAAGTGTTCTTCAGCTATTTATTTATTAAGTTATAACAGAGCTCGTTCCGAAATCGGAACCAAGTTCTAGACGTCCAAAGCAAAGCTGAACTTGTTCATCCATTACATTTGGTTTGATCGCGCTGATTTTCTTTATTTCAATTATTTACTGTTCATAGTTCTTTCGTGTTAAATTAAGTCACATATCCTTTAATCGTATATAAACTCAATTGTTACTCATTTCAAGGGTAAATAGTTTGGCGCCAAGGATAATAGTGGTGATTTAATACGAATGTTCTTAATACACCCTATTTTACACTTGCTCTTTGAAGTTTGATTTCAGGTTTATCTAAAAATGTCAAATTTTCAGTCTGCTCACTTGAACGTTGACGCCGAGTCAGGACACCACGGTGAGAATACAAATGTAGTGCTTGAGCAATGACTTACCCCCTATTGATCCTAATGGTGTTCCAATTGCTGACCCAGTCAACGCTAGCTTACAAGTTTCCATCAACATCAACCTGTCAACTGATCCAAAAATAGTATTTGCGGGGCACCCCAGCCACCAGCTCGAGAAGTACCCGAAGGGGAAGGTGAGGGAGTTAACTTACGATTGATTTTTGAAATGCTGCAAGCTCAGCAAGCGGCAATAACACAATTGTAGACTCAAAATCACACCTAGAATAGGACTGAACCCCAGCGGGTTAGGAAAGACGCTCGAAGGGATGAACATTTTATCGCAGAACCAGATGAGTCCGGGCCCCTAGAAACTTCTGAAGTGATGAAAATGCTCGAAGCGCTAACAAAGCAGGTGGAGTCTGGTGAGAAAAAGATAGAGGCGAATGACAAGAAGGTGAAAACTTACAATTCAAGGGTCGATCAGATTCCGGGAGCGCCTCCGATATTGAAAGGTCTAGATTCCAAAAAATTCATTCAGAAACCTTTCCCCCAAGCCTAGCACCGAATCCAATTCCGAAGAGATTCCGGATGCCTGATATTCCCAAATATAACGGAACCACATATCCAAACGAGCATGTAACCTCCTACACAAGTGCAATAAAAGGCAACGACCTGGAAGATGGTGAGATCGAGTCGGTGTTATTGAAGAAGTTTGGGGAACCTTATCCAAAGGGGCAATGATATGGTACAATAACTTACCCCTAAATTCTATTGATTCATTCGATATGCTCCCAGATGCCTTCGTTAAAGCCCATGCCGGTACTATCAAGGTCGAGACGAGGAAATCAGACCTTTTCAAAGTCAAGCAAAGAGACAACGAGATGCTTAGGGAGTTCGTGTCGTGGTTCCAGATGGAGCGAATGGACCTGCCCCCGGTCGCAGATGATTTGGCCGTTCAGGCGTTCACTCAAGGGCTCAACCCTCGGAGTTCCATTGCTTCTAAACAATTGAAGCAAAACTTGGTGGAGTATCCGGTGGTTACTTGGGCCAACGTCCATAACAGGTATCGATCGAGGATCAGAGTCGAGGACGACCAGTTGGAGGGCCCCCTCGGGGTCTGTTACCCCAATAGGGTGAACGACAGATCTAAAGAAATTATGGACTACGAGCCAAGGCCGATCCGAGATCGGTATTAGCCATACAGCTCGGACAGAAGGGGAAACGAACCTGGTCGCCACCCAACCAGGAACAATAAGAGAAGTGATCAAGGACCTAGCAATCGGGGTCTGATGAGTAAGAATGGTTTAGACAGATCACTCTGGGGTAGGGAAGCAACGAGACTATCGGAATACAACTTCAACGTGGATGCTGCAAGTATAGTGTCAGCCATTGGTCGGATCATGGAAACCAAATAGGCTAGGCCACTTATGTTCGATCCCTAGAGGGATCACAACTTGGTCTGTAAGTACCATAGTACTCACGATCATAGGACCGAAGATTGTCAACAACTAAGAGAGGAAGTGGCTCGACTATTCAATAACAGGCATCTCTAGGAATTCCTAAGTGAGCAGGCCAAAAATAATTTCAAAAACAGGGACGCCAACAAACAAGTTGAGCAAGAAGAGCCTCAACACGTGATCAACATGATCATTAGGGGAGTGGATGTCCCACAAGGGCCAATGATAAAATGCACCAAAGTTTCAATCACAAGGGAGAAATGCACCCGAGATTATGTCCCGAGGGGTCCATCTCGTTTCAGCAACGAGGATGCCAAAGGCACCATCTAGCCCCATAATGATACACTGGTAATATTCGTACTTATAAATAAATCTCGAGTTAAGTGTGTGTTAATTGATCCAGGTAGCTCGGCCAACATCATCCGATGGAGGGTCATAGAGCCATTAGGATTATTCTACCAAATTGTATTGGCAGTACGAGCATTAAGCGGGTTTAACATGGCATGCGAGACGACGAAGGGTGAAATAACCCTACCAGTAAACACTGTCAGGACCATCCAGGAAACGAAATTCTACGTGATAGAAGGGGATATGAGATACAACGCCTTATTCGGGAGGCCATGGCTTCACAATATGAGGGCTGTACCTTTGACCCTACATCAAGCATTGAAGTTTCCCTCTCTGGGCGGGATCAAAACGGTCTACGGGGAACAACCGGCTGAAAAGGAGATATCTGCCATCGAGGAAGTGACCCTAATGCCCGCGGTCACGACATCTAAAAGTAAAGGACTGGTCGAAGAGAAAGAAACCAAATAGCAATCAGCGGTCCTGACCCTGATGGGGCCGAGGAAATAGGAGGAGCATCCAGCAAACGAGGATGATGATTATGGTGTCCCAAGATCCTTTACAGAACTCGATGATACTGATGCCACTAAATTGACAATTGAGGAATTGGAGCAGATCATACTAATTGAGTACCTGCTGGGTAGAAAGGTATACCTGGGCACTGGGTTACTCCCGAGCTTAGGAAAAAAACTTATTGATTTCCTTAAAGCTAATGCCGATTGTTTTGACTGGTCGCACTTAGATATGACAGAGATCCTATTAGAGGTAACAACTCATAAGCACCTACTGTCAAACAAAAGAGGAGGTCGTAGTCCGAGATCAAACATGTATTCATCAAAGATGAGGTATCTAAACTTCTGACAATAGGTACTCGGATTGACTAGCTAACGTAGTGGTTGTGCCTAAAAAAGGAAACAAACTTAGAATATGTGTAGATTATAAGGACCTAAATAAGACATGTCCAAATGATTCATTTTCTTTGCCTAACATCGACTGAATGATCGATGTTACAATCGGACACAAGATACTGAGTTTTATCGATTCCTATTCCGGGTACAACTAAATTTAGATGGACTTGAGCGACCAAGAAAAGACTTCTTTTATATCTAAATTACGCACCTACTGTTACAACGTAATGCTATTTGGGCTAAAAAATACAGATATACAATGTTAGTAGAACCCAAGACGATGCCGAAGCAAGGTATCCACACTTAGAAAAATTATCACTCGCCCTATTGAGCGCATCCAGGAAATTAAAACTGTATTTTCAATTTCACCCCATAAACCCGAGCTCTCGGGCCGGCTGACCAAATGGGCTATAGAGATTAGCAGGTACGATATCGAGTAAAAACCCTGAACTGCAATAAAATCTCAGATTTTGACAGACTTCGTGGCCGACTTTACGCCAGCCTTGTTCCTCGAGGTTGAGAAAGAATTGCTGCTCGCCTCAAGGACTAGCTTGGGGGTTTGGACCTTATTCGTGGAAGGTGTTTCTAATGCGAAAGGGTTTATGTGGGGATTCGTATTAAAACCACCTATAGATAGCTAATAAGGCAGTCTATTAGAATTGTAAAATTGACTAACAACAAAGCCAAATATGAGACTATGATTGCAGGTCTAGAACTGGCTAAGAGCCTGGGGGCTGAGGTGATCAAAGCCAAGCGTGACTCCCTCCTCGTCGTTAACCAAGTCAACGGGACGTTCAAAGTAAAAGAGGATCGGATTCGGAGATACTTGAATAAGTTGCAGGTGACCTTGCACCAATTCAAGGAATGGACTCTATAGCATGTACCTTGAGATTAAAATAACGAGGCTGATGCATTGGCTAATCTAGGATCATCAGTCAACTCTGATGAATTCAATTCCGAAGCAGTAGTGCAATTGATGAACTCAGTGATAGAGGAAGGTCACGCTGAAGTAAACTCAACAAGATTGACTTGGGATTGGAGAAACAAATACATAGACTACCTTCAGAAAGGGAAGTTGCCATTAGATCCTAAGGAATCAAGGGCCCTACGTACTAAAGCTGCCAGATTTTGCTTGGTTGGTGGAAAATTATGCCGAAGATAATGTTTCGAGCCGTCAGAAAGGTGCTTGGGTCTGGGGGAGACCGAATATGTGATGAGGGAAGTACACGAGGATACCATTGGAAACCATTCGAGGGCAGAGTCCTTGTTCGAAAATTGATCAGAACCGGTTATTACTGGAATGAGATGGAAAAAGATGTGAAAGACTTCGTCCAAAGGTGTAACGAGTGCCAGAGGCATGCCCTGATGATTTACCAACCACGATAGATGCTTCACCTAGTCCTCTCTCCTTGGCCGTTCATGAAGTGGGGATGAACATCATCGGTCCCTTGCCATGGTACCCGGCAAAGCCCAATACATATTACTCATGACCGATTATTTCTCCAAGTGAGTCGAAGCATAGGCGTTTGAGAAGGTTCGGGAAAAAGAGGTCATTGACTTCATCTGGGATCATATAATATGTCGGTTAGGGATACCGGCCGAGATCACTTGCGACAACGGGAGGCAGTTCATCGGCGGCAAGGTTAGTAAATTTTTTGAAGACCAAAAAATCAAAAAGATTTTATCGACGCCCTACCACCCAAGTGGGAACGGTCAACCGGAGTCGACAAACAAAACTATACTCCAGAACTCGAAGAAGAGATTGATCGACCCAAAGGGAAAATGGATAGAAATTTTGCCCGAGGTCTTATGGGCATATCGAGCGACTTCGAAGTCCAGCATCAGTGAATCACCGTTCTCTTTAGTCTATGTGCGGAAGCTCTGATTCCGGTGGAAGTAGGAGAATCGAGCCTAACATTCCAATACGCTATAGAGACGTCAAATGACGAGGCCATGGCCATAAGCTTAGACTTATCGGACGAAAGGTGAGAAGCCGCCCTAATCTGGTTAGCGGCCCAAAAGCAATGAATGAGGAGATACTACAACCGAAGGGAAAACCTTCGGCACTTCAAAGTCAAAGACTTGTTATTGAGGAAAGTTACACTGCATATCAAGAACCCGAATGACGGGAAACTAGGACGAAATTAGAAAGGACCGTACAGAGTCACCGGTATAATCGGGAAAGGCTCATACAAGATCGAGTCCGGGAATGGTGTACAACTACCCAACAATTGGAATGTGGCACACTTAAAGTGGTACTATTGTTAAGGTACGAACACAATTTTCTTTGTAGTTTATTACGCTTTGAACTAACCCGTGCAGGTACTTAGTCGAGGTCAAACCTGAAGATTAGGTCTGAAAGCACGTGTTACCCTCTTTTTTCCCTTGGACCAGTTTTTTCCCGAAGTGGGTTTTACGGCAAGGTTTTTAACGAGGCAACAGTAAAATGTGCTACCCTAGTTTTAAGGACTGGCCTGAGGCTGGGAGTGCGGATCACATGTGTTAGACCGATAGTATTCTAGCCTTCACAAGTTCAGTCTCGAATACTAAGGGGCCATCACACCCTAAGTCAAGATCCTAAGTTCGGAAATTCAGAAGGCATTTTTTCTTATTCGATATTGATAGCCAAGGCTTGAATATTAGAATTAATTTTAAGGCAAATGGTCAAACGAATCGTGCCTATGTAGCTCATTCTCGCCACAGCAGAAAGCTTTTTTGTACCTTTGGTTATGTACTCTATGTTCAAAGTAATGAAAGAAGTTTGCCTTTTATGTTTCGTCAGTTACATTTGCACCAGCAATATTATCGCTAAGTCACTTAGAGTAAATATTGGGTTCGAAACCCTTAAGCCTATGGGCCTCCCCGAACTGGGGACTGCTACCCGACAATAAGATCGGACAATTCGGGCTACCAAATCCCAAAGGCACCGAGCCTACTAGGCAGTGCCCAAACATGAAAGGCTACGACCAAGCTAAACGGCTTGGAGATGTCCAACTCTGTACATAAAATGTAAGGTATTTAAACTTGGTTAAAACCTATGAAAGGTTACTTCAGATCCGGCCATAAAAAGAGCCACCTTCGGCAAAGAATAATCGTGTCTGGTTAAAACATACAAGTATTTTAATAAAGACTTCATTTCTTACCAAATCCTCGGAAGTCAAAACAACTCAGAGTTGTTACTTAACCCAGGCCTCATCTAGGCTTTAGGGGAACAAACATTCTAAGTTATGCCAAACTCTATGCTAAGGCATTGATGGCTTATTTTAAAAACAAGTTATAAGTCTCGAACATAAAGAAAATATTGAAAAGTAAATGACACAATATAGCCGACGGAAAAGTTTTATATATATACCAAAAGGTATTTACAGAGGCACTGTGAATCGACCCCAAAATAAAAAAATGTTCAAAGGAAAAACAAAAAATAAACTAAGGCATTTTCCACCTAGTCTTCACAGAAGTACGACTTGCTACCCGACAGGCTCATATCTCTCTTTGGCCTTAGCCTCTTTGCCTCTTCGACTTAGCTGCTAGATCGAACCCCCGGGCATGAACCTCCTCAAGGGTCTCCCTCCGGGATAGCCACTTCACATACTCGGCTTTTGTTATTATGCGGGCCTCGTCACATCCACGTTGTTCTTATACTAGGGCAGCATATCCTCAACTTTGGAGGACTCTTTCAAAGTCGCCTCCAACTTGGACTTCAGTGCGGCGTACTCCCATTCAAGGGCATCCCGTTCTGTGATGGTTGAGTCCAGTTGTGCTCGGAACTCATTGTTCAACCGAGACCATTTTACAGCTTTATCCTTCACCACCCGGAGCTGATCCTTGGCTGATGCCAAATCCTCTTTGGTGGCATCCCTTTCTGAGGCCAGGAGATCCATTTTGCTTCTCAACTCCTCGGCCGAGGCTTTAACCTCGTTCATTTCGGCCCTGAGTTGGTTGATCAGTTCTATCTTCTCTTGGACCTACGTGGTTGTAGCGTTAGCAGTTGCACTTAGTCTTTCGTTATTAATCTCAAACACCCTTACCTTTTCCACCAGAACGGCATGCTCCCGTTTCACCGTCGAGGCCTCCTTTCGAGCTTTTTCCAGCTCGGTTTGGAGGCCGGGAAGGTCCTTAAGGGCCTCCTCTTTTTGCTCACTAAGAGATTTGTAAAGGTCCTTCTTTTGGACCTGCTCATTGAGCTCAAACTCGAGATGACCCACCTCCATCTGAGATCGGTGGAAGCTCTCATAATGAAGCACCGAGGCCTGTGGAATAAAAATATTGAAATCATTTAAGTATGCTAAGGCTAATTGAACCCTTTAAGGGATATAAGGAAAGAGAAACATACCCTGTTCAGGCCTGTTGTGCCTCATTGAAAAGGCTCGGCGCATCCACTTCGTACATCTTCGCTTGGTCCTCTTCGGTAACCAAGCAAAGAAGGTAGTTGGCTATGCTAATTGGCCTGGACAGCACCCTGGTATTCGTCAGTATCCTAAACATGACCGCCTCTTACGGTCGGGATTCGCGCTCGGGCTGGGAACTGCTTCACAAGCTTTGGGCTTGAGCTCGGCCCGCCTGAATCCGACCATATGTCCTTTCTCGGGATCTCCAGTTGGCCAAAACCGAAGTAGTCCTCTAGCGGACCGACGTCCATGCCTTCAAAGAACAGGTTAAGGGCCTCATTTGCGGCCCGTGATTCCTCGGTCGACTTTTCTCTAATGGCTTGGGGCTCATCAAAAAGAGACTCTGTGTGAGACGACGACTCCAGAACATCGATGACGTTGGTGGCTTCCCTCAGAACCGGAGTAGCTTCTCAAGAGGCAGTAGCCGCATGCTTTTCCTCGGGCTCTCGAACTAAAGAGGGTTCCGCCTTACAGTCGCCTTCCTCCGGTGCTACCCCCTCTTCTAAAATGACAAGCCGGCTCATGGGCGACAAACTCCAAGTCGTCATCTTCAGGATAGTCCCTGAGCTGGAAAAGGGAATCAGGGTCCGGTACCCTGGCTCGAGTACTCTTTTTGGTACTCTTTCTAACCCTGACCGTAACCCTTTTTTTCTTGGCACCGGCGGGAGCATTCGAGGGGTCAGGGGACCTCTTTCTTCTCTTTTTCTCCTCCTTCTTCGTAGCGGCCTCCGCGGCAGGCTGTCCCAAAGCGGAGGATTTTGCAGACGGGGACGAGGCGTCGTCCTCATCCACTCACGAAGCTCGGTGTTCTTGGGCAAACCTGTCAAAGTAACAGAAGGGACTTAGTCAAAATGATAGTAGAATAAAAAGGAAATTAAATAGGGGGAAGAAGGATAATCACCATAGGAACGAGCCTCCCATTTGCCTTTTGAAAGTTTGCGCCACTCGCGCTCGGAGTATGTTAATTGTTTGCAGATCCCATCGACTCACTCCTTGAAACGAGGGACTGCATTGGGGACTCAGGCGACTGCTGCACAACGGGAAAGCCAGGCAATGAGGAAAAAAGAATAATTCAAAGAATTATTTTTAACAACTTGGGTAGAGAGGAACTTATGAGTTAGGTTCCACTTCGTAGGGAGTGGCAAGAGCTCTGAGGGAACGAGATCCTCGGCCTTCACCTGAACAAATCTCCCCTGCCAGCCTCGATCCTTGTCTTCATCGATGCTCAAGAATGGAGTCTTCTTCGCCCGTCGGACAAGCTTGATTAATTCCCCTAGGAAGATTCGGGGACTGTAGATGCGAAGCAGATGGTCGATGGTAGGGCTCCTCCATGTTATTGATAAAATGACAGAGGAGAATCACGATCCTCCAAAAAGATGGATGAATCTGCCTGGGACAGACCTTGTACCTTTTGCAGAAATTGAGGACTATTGTGTCCATCCGGCCGAGCGTGTAAGGGTATGTATACACACTTAAGTACCCATCCACATATGTGGTGATGTCCACATCAGGGCCAGGGACGACTACTTCCTTGCCCTCCCACTTGCAATCCTCCCGAACCGTCAGGAGCATGTCTTCAGTAATGTGACATATATACCTCCACACCTCCACACCTCCATACCTCGATCTCCTTGCTTGAAGGCTTTTTCGACCTTAAAGTCCTTGTCTATAGAGAAGCCTCTAGGGATAAAATTCTTAAGAGGAGGTTCCGGGGCAACTTCTGGGAGGATCACTTTGACATCTGTGGCCGGGTTAGAAGTTGAAGGGGTGGCGTGTTGAGGCAAAAATTTTGAAGTTTTTGCCATCGCTATCTAGGAATATGAAGGTCTGAAGACGAGTATGAAGGTTTGAAGATGGGCATGGAGATTTGAAGGTCTGGCTTGAAGATTTAAAGATGAAATATGAAGGTTTGAAGATTGAAGATGAAGAAATGAAGATGTGAAGAACAATATATAAAGGTTTAAAGGAATGATGAACAAGAAAAAGATTTTGGGGGGTAGCTCAAGAGGATTCGAAATTGGAAAGTAAAAAAGTAAAAAGAAAAGGGAAACCGAAGCTTTTATTTTGGGGGGGGGGGGGT
>MCJB01011775.1:144978-184327 GCA_002018475.1 Nicotiana obtusifolia
GGGGGGGGGGGGGATATTTAATGCATGATGTTTCACATCTGAGGACGGTTAACCGGGGGTTGACATGTGTGTGAAGTCAGATTGATAGGATGTTTCATTGACTCATCGACCCGACCGTAACATACGGAGGAAGGAACCAAGGTCAATTAATCATTTCTTGTCGTTTCTATAAATCTGCTCTCCGAAAAGTGAGGGGACTATCTGTGTAAGGTAAAATTAGGGATAAAGTTATCCCTGATTTCCCGGTAAAGAAATGAGAGGAAAGCACGATCTGACATGACCTCGAGTAAAGCCCGAGGGGTCCACGTTTCAGAGCTTGGGGAGGATGAATGGTGCACCCACGACCGGATACGGCTGAGCATAGTCCGAGCAGAGTAAAGGGCAGAGGCTAAGGGAAAAGACGATTAGACACGATAAGCGGGGAGCTGTAAATCCGCCCTCAACCGGATGTTACGGTGCGTATCTCGCCCGATATCAACTGTAGATCGACATTTACTGGAAATAGAAGATTTTTTACCTTATTTAGACTTGTACTATGGTTGAAACTCCCTACTATAAAAAAGGGAGAACCTTTTCATTTTAAAACCTTTGTTGACACGCATATTAAAGCAATAAAGTTAATTTTTGTCATTTCACTATTTTTCAAAGTGTTATTCAGCTATTTGTTTGTTAAGTTATAACCGAGCTCGTTCCAAGTGCTAAATTGAACCTAATTTTCAAATGTCCAAAGCAAAGCTGAACTAGTTCATCCATTACATTTGGTTTGATCGTTCTGATTTTCTTTAACTGTTCATAGTTTATTCGTATTAAATTAAAATCACATATCCTTTAACCACGCATAAATTCAACCGTAACTCATTTTAAGGGTAAACAAGTATCTTTGCATTAAATAATATATTATTCTAATCACACATGGCCTTTTACTCAAAATACGATTTAAGTTGACAGATACGAGGTAGTTTTTCTTAAATATTTAGTTCCTGAAGCTTTGATCGAAGTTTTTGTAGACTAATTCCAAATACAAATGGATTATTCTCTATTGGGAATGGTCTTTGTGTTGCGATTATTCAGAGAAAAGTGGAGTGATGAAAACATATGAAGAGTAGGATTCTCGCAACCGTTTCATCACTTGTTACTTTAATTGCTACAATTATTTTCATATTGTAACTGTTAGCATTCTTCTTCTTTCCATAATAATTGCAATCGTTGCATCCTTCATTCTTTACGGATGTACCATTACATTATTCTTTTTGAAAAGAAGAAATGTTGTAAGAAAAGTCATAGCCCTCAATAAATAGGTGTGAGTTATTTTCACGCCTCCTTTTTTATCCCATCCCCTTTATAATGTTAAGTTAAAATAGTTTTTTCAATTAAAATAATATTTTTGTACAAAAATTATTTTATTTGTTTCAGAGTTGTCATTTAAAATTGAATTTTTTGATGTTCCAAGTCATTTTATTGAATCCCTAATCAAAAGGAGCAACTCCTTATTTATGGTATGTGAAAATAGAAGACCGACTAAAATAATTTATTGACCGAGAAAAAGGTATGAGGCAACCCCCGAGTTTCGTGATTCTAACACGATCGCTTTTATTTACTTATTTTGGCTTATAAACTAGTTCTTGAATATTCTTGTATTTTATTGGTTTAGATTTACCTATTGCTTGATTATTAGAATTATTAAAAGATATTTTGAACAAGTTACGCAAACGTGTCCTTATCTTTTTATGTGTCATGATTATGTCATGCGAATGTGCCTGTAATTAAGACAAGATTATATTTTATTTGTTTTGGTTCAAGTCGCGAATGTGTCCTTACCACTTTTATTTAACATCAAGATCATGTCACGCGAAGATATACACAATCAAGACAATATTTTTTAAATGTGCCTAAAGAATCGCTAATGCTTTTGGAGTTAATGAAATAGTAACTATTTATTATGAAAGAGATATGGGCTAGCATTAATGTTGAGACATGATGGGACTACTATATGCCTTGAAAATATGACACTTTCTATATCATTTGCACAAGCTTTCACTATCATTTAAATATATCTTTCGTCTTTTCTTGTGTTATTTTATTATTTTGTAGGAGCTTGGACTTAAAATGTCAACAAAAACAAAGCAAAAATACTCAAATAAACTTAAAAATAAGTTTGTGACAGATTATCTGAACCGCAAAACTAGATTGCAAGGCGCAAAAATGAAAAAGGGGATTCGCAAAAAGGTACAGATGCTACCAGTTCTTGAAGTTTAGTCTGCGAGCCGCAGAAATGAAATGCGAGACGCAAAAGTGAATCAAATACTCGCAAAATAAAATAGAGAATTACCAATTTCCTAAGGGCCATTCTGTGATGCATTATGCATTCCGCATAATATAAAACTTTTGTGTTGGTTATGTAAATGGGTATGAATATAAAAACTTGATTTTATTAGAGTGGGTATTATCTATTTACTCTTCATGCATTAATGTTTGTTTGATGGTTGGAAACATCGAATATAGCCATTATTTCTTTGACTTTTCTTGAGAAAAAGAGTTGGTATTTTGGAAAAGAGTAAATAGCAAAAATTTGAGGCTTTAAACCTCATCTAATAAATTTAAACTAGAGATAGGAGTTTAACTTGAAATGTATTGATTGCTCGCATTCACACGTTTTGGATTTGAGAGAATATGGTTGATAACTATTAAATGAGCCGAGAGACCTAATGAAAATCTAGATATCAATTTTCATAACATAGTATTGCTAAATTAGCTAACTCATATACTTATTGGCATTACCTTCACTTGGGAACCACAACCTCGGTCCTATCAACTTGTAATAAAATATCATATAATCTTGTGTTTCGTAACTTTTACTTAACCAAACAACTTGCTATCGTAGTTATAGAAACTCAAATTTTTTACTTGTTACCATAAAAATATTAGACTTCTAGTTAGATCTCAAACTCAACAATTAATTCATTCTATATTGTATTTTTTTATGAGATTCGACCCCAGTCTTATTGGATTCTATATTTGACATTGAGTGCTGATACTATTTAAAAGGATATAATTTGGGTGTGTCAAATCTTGATGCCGTTATGGGAAAACGATCTAGTAATTACTAATTAGTGTGAGATTCAAGTATAGTCTTTGTTTCTATTTATTACAAAAAAAATCACTTGTGGTGGTATAGGTGCAATAGGTCATACGGAGGATGATGTGATCGAAAATAATGAAAATGCGGCAAATATAGACTAGGCTAATGCCATTATACCGCTAAGGATTGCGGGTACCGCAAACTTCCACGCTAATAATACCATGCTCCGCATGATTCAAAATAAGGGTTTATTTGGGTGTTCGGCATCCAAGGACTCGAAAATGAATTTGAGAAATTTTATAGCAGTTTGCTACTTGCACCAGCAACACAATGTATCTGAGAAGGCAGTGACGTTGAGGCTTTTCCCGTTCTTTTTTAGGGGGTAAGCCACAACATGGTTAAATGATTTGCACGCTTAATCCATCACTGTTACGATCTCAATTTTTCTCAGTAGGATGTCGTGATAGTACCTAATCTTTAAAACTAGATAAGCCTAACATACATGCGGAATGTAACATAGATAATGATAAAACTCTCGAATAACTCAACAACTAGCATAAAAGAACTTCGCAACTCAATAGAAGCAACTCCCAAGATCCGATGATATCAAGTCACAAGCTCTACAAGAGTATACTGAACATCCCTATACAACAATATCTATAAAAAGGGAAAAATAAAATAGAATTAGATAGAGGGTGACTTCGAGGCCTGCAGACGCCGCCATGTATACCTTGAAATCTCCAAATCTGAACTCAACTCACTGGTGCCTGGGCTGGTAAGAGGTACCTTGATCTGCACAAAAAGATGTGCAGAAACGTAGCATGAATTCACCACAACTATACCCAGTAAGTACGAAGCCTAACTTAGATAGAGTAGTTACGAGGTCAGGTCAAGGCCCTACTGGAATAAATAAGAAAACTGAACAAGTATATAACAATGTGATAATGATAAACACTGGAAATGAGATAATGAAGAGATATACCAAGAATAGCTACACTAAAATGGCAAATATGGCATCACGGAAGAAAACAAGGAATAATATGCCAAGGAAACAAAACAACTAAACCACAAGTGATGTAATAGAAAAGTATCAACAAGAATCACTCCCGAGGTACTGCCTTGTAGTCTCATATCACAAAACTATTCACAATCTTTCCTTATAGCACCGTGGGAGCCTTGCATTTGGTTTTAAAAATTATTTTCCCAAAATAGCTTCCCATGTTTTAGCTCACCTTATCACACCGCGTGGCTCCAAGTAGTTCCCCTACTAACAACACGCGTATTAAGCCCAACTTATCTCACCGCATGCGTTCCAACACCAATCCTTATACCACCGCATGCGTATCAGTATCACAACGTATCACAATTCGCACCTCAAGTGCCCAATATCACAACTTGCCAAAGAAGTCAACAATAATAGTATTTCCACAATAAATAGCCCATGGCTCAATCATAATATGTACAACAGTCTCAACAATAACAACCGAAAGTGAATAACTCAACAAGAATGACATTTCCCAACTTTACAACTTTGCCTCAATGTGAATCACGACCTTTATTACTCAATACCAATTTAAGTAATAAGATAATCCAAGAAATAACAACTTCAAGTAAGAAACTCAACAGTTAAATAATGAATAAGGAATAGAGAAAGCAATAACTTCAACTAAACATGTAAAGGCAATTAACAAGTAAGAGATAAGATAAGTAAAGCATGTGAATATAGACTAATGATGATGAATATAACATATTATGGTAACTCAATTAAAGGCATGAAAGGAATCTACATAGCTAGAACGAGTCAATTACCACATTTAGCCCGTGTACACACTCGTCACCTTGCGTACACGGCTTCCGCATATCACAATTAACACAAACAACATCAATCCTAAAGGGTAATTCCCCCACACAAAGTTAGGCAAGACACTTACCTCAAAACACGCTAACTCAATCTACTAGTAAGCTTTTCCCTCGATTATCCAATTTCGAACGACCCGAATCTGGCGAAAATAACTTCATACCATAAATATAAACTATAGGAAGTTATTCTGAACAATAAAGTTGTAATTTTTAAAGAGAACTAAAAAGCCAACTCAAAAAGTCAATCCCGGGTTCGCGTCTCGGAACCCGACAAAAATTACAAAATTCGAACATCCATTCGATAACGAGAATTACTCAAATCCAATTTCAATTTGCCTTTCAAATCCCTAAAATTTAGTCTAAGAAGTTTCACAATTTTTCCCAAATTTTCCAACTCAAATCACTAATTAAATGATGAAAAATAACAATGGATTCAGGTAATATAGCCAAATCCGGGTTAGAATCACTTACCCGATGATTTCCTTGAAAATCCCTCAAAATATGACCACAAACCGAGCTATCTAAGTCCAAAGATGGAAAATGAAATAAAACCCTCGACCTATGCCTTTTTCTACCCAGCGATTTCGCATATGCGAACCCACGGCTGCATCAGCGGATTTTCCATCGCAGGTGCGGTCTTCACTAAGGTCTAGCACCCTTCGCTTCTGCGGACAAAACGCGCATCTGCGCCTTCTGCTCCTACGGACATAGGAGAGTTTCTACGCACGCGCTCCTGCGGACGATGTCCGTTTTTGCGTCCACAGACCAAATTGGTCCAGTCCGCATCTGCGAGTAGCTCCTCCGCACCTGCGGACTCGTAGATGCGGAAATCTCCTCACATCTGCGGTCACATCCAAGCCTAGTCAAGGCCACTTCTATGATGGCCCCCTCGCACCTGCATGTCCGCATATGCGGCCAAATCCTCCGCAGGTGCGATGACACCAGAACAACAACACTTCAGCAAAACACTAAGTCCAAAAATGATCTGATTTCGATCCGATTCACACCCAGGCCCCCGGGACCCTGACTGAATATACCAACAAGTTCCATAACACATAACGGACCTACTATAGGCCTAAAATCACATCAAACAATAGTGATTCTACGAATCGCGACCCAATTCAAGCCTATCAAAACTATGAACATCCGCTTCCAAAACTAACGCCGAATCATACCAAAACAACTTCGATTGACCTCAAATTTTGCACACAAGTCATGAATGAAATGACGAACATATTCCAACTTCCGGAATCAGAATCTAACCCCGATATCAATAAAGTCAACACCGGTCAAACTTCTGAACCTTCCAAACCTTCAACTTTCTAACTTTGGCCAATTCAAGCTGAAACGACATATAGACCTCCAAATCAACATCTGGACATGCTGTTAAGTCCAAATACCATACGGAGCTATTGAAAGTGTCATAACTCCATTCCGGATTCGTCTACACAAAAGTCAAACTACGATTAACTCTTTCAACTTAAGCCTCCAACTTAGGGACTATATGTCCCAATTTCACTCCGAAACTCACCCAAAGACAAAATCAACTGCCCCGTCAAGTCACATAACCATAATACAACATAGAGGAGGCAATAAATAGGGGATAGGGACTAAAATACTTTAAACAACCTGCCGGGTCGTTACAATCACTATATGGGGGGAGTTGGTAAATGTGTTCCTCGAGAAGTTCTTTCTAGTAGCTTGTAAGCTTCAACTCGAGGATGAGATCATGTATTTTAGGCAGTTATCAAATGAAGCATTGCAAGAGGCATGGTTAAGGTTTAAGAAGAAGTTAAGGCAATGTCCAAACCATGAGTGAGTGACTCGATTTTCTTGCAAACTTTTTATCTAGCACTTGACACCGTCAACAAGTTTGTGGCAAACAATTTGGCGAGTGGGTCGATCATGGCAAAGTATTTTTTGGAGGTTTGTGAGCTCTTGGATAAAATAACAAAGACCAACTACGTTTGGCACATTAGAACCATGGGTTTGGGAGTGGGATTTTAGCAAAAGAATTGGCTCCTTTGGCAATTAAGAAAGAGGAAAAGGAATGTAGTAATGGCCAATTTTGCAACTCAAATGTCAATCCTCACCAAACATGTTACGGAGAGAAGAACCAATAAGGTGAATATGGTAGAGAGTACAAAATCAAAGAGATGTTTCCAAGAAAGGGAAACGTACAAATTAAAAATATTATCAAGTCTATGATGAAGAAGCTAACTTCGTCAATAAGTCTCAAGGTGTCACGACCCAAATCTCACATGTCCTGATGGCACAGTACTTGGCAAGCTGACAATCACAAAATAACTATGCATTTTAATTTAAAAGAATGATATATTGAGCAGTAAAAATCTCATAAATAACCGAAAGCAACAATTGTGACTCAAATACAAAATCCCCAAAGATCCGGGTGTCACCGAGTACATGAGCTACTATATGACAACACAGTCAAAAACTTCTAATACAACTGTCTGGAAAGATAGAACAATGCTAAATAAATTTAAAAGAAGGAGAGTCAAGGTCTGCGGATGCCCAAGTAGCTACCTCAAAGTCTCCAAGCAGGTAATGCTCCAAGTCTAGCAACCACCGGGTCCAGATGTCCCTGGATCTGCACATGAAGTGCAGAGTGTAGTATAAGTATAACCAACCCAATATACTCAATAAATAATATGACTAACCTTGGGCTGAAAGCAGTGATGAGCTCAGACAGGTACAGTCCAAATCCAGATACTAACAGTACATATATGACAAGAAAATGACAGTAATAACTCAGAGAAATCTCATAATCAGTTTGTACATAGTACAAAAATATAGACATGCTATCAAGTTTAACAGTTTGAGCTCAACACTGATAAAATATGCCAAGTATGATTGATATGAGGAATGCTACATCTCTATATCTACATGTCAAATGTGCATGTCACATGTAATGCATCACAGTGATAACTCTCACTCATCACACTCAATCACTTAGCACTGTACGGTACCTGCGCTCACTGCTGGTATGTCAGACTTCGGAGGGGCGGATCCTGGCCAAGTGCTAATATAAAGCCAATACGGCCTGCTGCAATGTGCAATCCGATCCCATAATAATAGATAAAGCCTATAATGCCTGCTGCGGCATGCAACCTGATCCATAATAATAATATATATAAAGCCAGAAGGCCTACTATGGCGTGCAGCCCAATCCACAACCTCACTCACAACACGACTCTCAGGCCCCAACTCAGTCATCAATCTCTCCAGTCTCTCGGGCTAACAAATCTCATGCCAACCAGCCCAAACAATGATACATGATATAACAAGACAACAGAGACTGAGATATAATATACAAATGATTAATGTGACTGAGTACATAATTACAGTTTAAGTAAATAGTTCAACAACAGAAATGACCTCAGTGGGTCCCAACAGAACAAACATTTAGCCTAAACATAATTTCTAACATGGATTGCAGCTCAATTACTCTAACACATTGGGATTACATGAATAGCAACAAGATTTAATAACTACACAATACCACAGAATCGACCGAATCACAATTTTCACGGTGCACGCCCACACGCCCGTCACCTAGCATGTGAGCCTCCTCAATACCAACCACATAACACGTATTTCACGGATTCGTACCCTCAGAATCAAGTTTAGAAGTATTACTTACCTCAAACCGCACAAATCCCTACTCCAACAAGCCCTTGCCTCGCAAATCGACCTCCGAACGACTCGATTCTAGCCACAAACAACTTAATACAATCAATACAAGCTACAAGAATTGATTTCATACGATAAAGCTAAGTTCTTTAACCAAAGTCAAAAAGTCAACCTCGGGCCCATGCCTTGGAATCCGACAAAATTTACAAAATTCGAGTACCCATTCAATCATGATTCCAACCATACCAAAAGCATCCAATTCCGACCTCAAATCGCCTTTCAAATCCTCAAAATATAGTTTATGAAGTTTCTACAATTTTTTCCAATTTTTCCAACCCAAAATACTAATTAAATGGCAAAGAAAATGATAAATTCATGTAATTTAACCAAATTTGAGTTAGAATTACTTAACCCAATCAAATCCTTGAAAATCCCTTCAAGAATCGCCTGAAACCGAGATCTACAACTCAAAATATGAAATAATAATTCTAATCCTCGATTTGGATTTTTAAATCTGCTGCTCGAATGTCCTTCTTAGCGGACACGAAAAGTGCCTTGCGTTCGCGAAGCACAAAATCTCAACTGCCAAAATATCCTCTTACGCAAACGTGAAGGCCCCTTCGCGAACGCCATGTCCAATGAACCCATGTCTACACGATCATGAATAGTCTCCTGTGAATGCAAAGGCTTACAAGCCTAGTGCCCCACCTGCCTCCTCCTTCTACGCGAACGCGAGCCCCCTCTCGCGGTCACGATGCACAACTTCCCTATACCTACACTAATGCATAGCCTTCTTCGCCAACGCGAAGAACAAACTTTAGCTCTCTCGCAAACGCGAACAAGGACACTAGATACCAGAAATTCTACAGTTCAACAAGGCCAAACTCAATTCGGTAATCAATCTGAATCTCATCCGAGGCCCCCGGACCCCTTCCGAATATACCAACACATCCTAAAACATCATACGAACTTAGTCAAGGCCTCAAATCACATCAAACAACATAAAAAACACGAATAGCACCCCAATTCAAGCCTAATGAAACTAATGGATTTTCAACTTCTATAATCGATGCCAAAACCTATCAAACAAACTCTGATTGACCTCCAATTTAGCACAGAAGTCACAAAGGGCACAATGTACCTATTCCAACTTCCATAACCAAACTTCAAGCCAGGTAATCACAAAGTCAACTCTCGATCAAACTTCTCAACTCTCCAAACTTCAACTTTTCCATCTTTTGCCAATTCAAGCCAAAATTACCTACGGACCTCCAAATCAATATTCAGCACACTCTTAAGTCCAAAATCACCATACGGAGCTATCGGAACCATCAAACGGCATCTCGGGGTCATTATATATAAGTCAACATCCATTCAACTCTTTCAACTTAGGCTTCCAACCTTGGGACTAGGTGTCCCAATTCATTCCGAAACATTCTCGGACCAAACCAACCACCCCGGTAAGTCATATAACAACAAACGAATATAAAATAAGCAATAAATGAATGATTGGAGCTACAATACTCAAAACAACCGGCCGGGTCATTACACAAGGTGGTGATTTACCGACCTAGATATCAAGGGTCCAATCAAGGACCATAGAGGCCTAATGCATAAGATCAAGGAACCAAAGTTGGAGGAATGTGCAACATAATTTTGAATTGGAGAGATAATAATCAAGAAAATTAATCTATCAACCAAGGTAATTGGAGGGAGAGCAACTACCAAAAAATAGAAGCTTTTATGCATATGTCCCGCCAAGAGGTCCTATGTACCCACAATCTGATCAACCTCCCCATACCATAATCGATAACTATTAACTAGTGATCCTGCTAGTTCAAAAATTGAGGATATGTTGTCTAGAATGTTAAAAAATTAAGATTGGTCTGATGGTTCCATGAAAGATTTGAGTAAACTTGTGAACTCTCATTCCACGTCGATCAAGCAACTTGAGACCTAGTTGAGTCAAATTGCTTTATAATTGAACCCAAGATAAAAAAGTTCTTTACCAAGTGATACCATTTCAAATTCAAAGAACGATGGGAGTGGTACTTCTCATGGCTTAGCTATCACCACCCAAAGGTGAAGAATGTTATAGAGAGGAAGTTATTGGAAGAAAGTATGATTGTTGAGAAAGTGCAAGAAAAGGAATCCTCAAAAGAGAAGAAAACATTATTGATGCTCCTATTGTGATTGAACAGGAGTCCGAAGTTGCAAAGTCCTCACCTACTTGGGGGAGGGACAAGTCAAAAATCAAGCCTACAAAACTTTGAAAACTATCACCAGGACACCTTCAAATTTTCATCAAAGGCTCGAAAAGAAGAGTGAAGAAGGAAAATTCAAGAAGTTCATTGAGATATTGAAGCAATTGTTGGTGAACATTCCTCATGGGGTGATATTTGAGCAAATGCCAAGGTAAGCTAATCTCATGAAGGATCTCATCGCAGAGAAGCGAAGAATGAGCCTTGAGATGGTGGATATTACTCATCAATGTAGTGCCATTGTTTTACACACATTGTTTCAAAAGAGAGATGACCCTGGTGCTTTTATCATCCAGTAGCACTGATGTCTATCAATTTGCCAAGGCTCTTTGTGAATTTGAGGTAAGTATAAATTTGATCCCCTAAGCTATTTTCAAGAAGTTGGGTTTAGGCACTCCTCAACCCGAGGGTTTCATTGCTATTCTAGTTCTTCAGGATACCATGGTCCGACTTTTGAGTTATTTCAAAGGTTTGGAACATGTGGTGATGATTCCTACAGTGGTAGCTACTTCTCAGGATGGAGGGTGAGCCCAGACCCAAGCTACTCACACTCTAGAGCAGGGCACCACTTTGTTTCAGACTTCGGGAGTTCCAGCTATTACACCTATTGGGGGTAGTCCAGTCTATTTCTATGGCTAGGCCTGCTATGTCTATTGATGCGTAGCAGAGGATGGATCGGTTCTAGAAGTTAGATTCCCCCGTTTTGATGGTGATCCCACAACTGATGCCCAAAACTTTTTGGATAGGTGTCATGAGATTTTGAGTAATTTGGGTTTGTGGAGTCTAATAAAGTTGATTCACTACATTTCAGTTGAAAGGGCCAAATAAGAAGTGACGACAGATTTATGAGCAGAGCAGGCTTCCAGAGACATTTCCTCTCACTTGGACTTAGTTTTCTACTTTTTTCTTGGAGAAGTTCACTTCACTCACTAGGAGAGATGAGTCACATAGTTAGTTTGAGCGTTTGCATCAAGAGGGCATTTCAATTACTGAGTATGAGATGAGGTTTACTGAGTTGTCTCGTTATACAATTTTCTTGATTCATTCTGAGACAGAGAAGGTAAAGAGGTTCATTGAGGGGCTTAATTTGGATATTAAGCTAAATATGGCTAGAGAGACTGAGACAAGGACTACTTTCCATTAGGTACTAGATATAACACAGAGGATTGAGCGCATCCGGGGTCAGGAGAGAGAGGCGATGAGGGATAAGAAGCCTCGTTATTCAGGAGGATTTGATGGTGTCTCATTTGGAGGCAAAGTCATTTTGGTAGAGGCTATCCTATTAGGCCAGTTCACTCTTGGTGCTCCAGTCAGTCATGGTTCTCTCGGTACTTGTTTGGGGCAAGCATCCTACAGTATGCTTCCAACTTATGGTACTTGTGGTGGTTATTTTGGTCATCAGTGACCGATTTAGTCTCAACAGCCATACTAGTAGAAATGTTGCTTTGAGAGTGTATATTCGAGGCATATGAGGAGGGATTTTCCCAAGTTTTAGAGTGGTATATCTCAGCAAGTTACTTAGGTTATGATTCTAGCCCAGTTTCTACATCGCTCGCCTAGCTAGCTAAGGGTGGAGGCCAGCCAGTTAGAGGTGGAGACCTGCTAGTTAGAGGTCGACCTAGAGGAGGTGGATAGACTAGTGGAGGTTAGGCTCGTTGTTATGCTTTCCCTAATAGACCTATAGAAAAGGCATCTGATGCAGTCATTACAGACATTGTTTCAGTCTGTCATAAAGATGATCCGATATTGTTTGATTCAGGTTCTACTTATTCATTTGTGTCATCTTACTTTGCATCATATTTGGGTATGTCTTGTGATTTTTTGGATATTTTGGTTTATGTGTTTATGCCTTTTTTATATTGGTCTTGTTTAGTTACTATTAATGGGTATGCTATGATGATTGTTCTTTTTTTTTTTGGTGGACATGGTGGATTAAGTTAATTCATGGTATGGATTGATTATCTTCGTATCAAGATATCTTGGATTGTCACACTAAGACTGTGACTTTATCTATGTTAGGGTTGCCTAGATTTGAGTGGAGAGAGTCACTTGGTTATTCTACAAGTACAGCGATTTTATTTGAAGGCTTAGTGTATGGTTGAGAAGGAATGTATAGCATATTTAGATTTTATTCGGGATTCTAGTATGGATGTTCCATTTGTAAATTTGGTACCGGTTGTGAGAGAGTTCCCGGAGGTATTCCCTGTGGATTTTCCAGGTATGCCACTAGATGGGGATATTGATTTTGGTATTGATTTGGTGTTGGGCACTTAGCCCATATCTATTCCACCAAAACGCATGGCTCTAACTGAGTTGAAAGAGTTGAAGGAGAAGCTGCAAGTTTTTCTTGGAAAGGGGTTCATTAGTTAGTTTTTCTCCTTGGCATGCAACAATGTTGTTTATGAAGAAGAAGGATAGTACTATGAGGATGTGTATTGATATTATAGGCAGTTGAACAAGGTTACTATTAAGAACAACTATCCATTACCTCGTATTAATGATTTTTTTTGATCAGTTTCAAGGTGCAAAGGTATTCTCTAAGATTGACTTGAGGTCGGATTATCATCAGGTAAATATTAGGGCTTCGGATATCACTAAGACAATTTTGACTCGTTATGGTCAGTTTGAGTTCCTAGTGATGTCATTTGTTTGACTAATGCTCCAGCTGTATTCATGGATTTGATGAACCGAGCAATCAAGCCTTATTTGGACTCTTTTGTGATAGTGTTCATTGACGACATCTTGGTTTACTCTCGTAGTTGGAGGATCATGAGCAACATTCGAGGGTTGTGCTTCAGACCTTGAAGGAGAAGAAGCTTTATGCTAAGTTTTCTAAGTGTGAGTTTTTGAATGGACTCAGTTGCATTCTTGGGTCATGTAGAGTCCGGTAATGGTATTAAGGCTGATCCTAAGAAGATAGAGACGGTTCAGAATTGGCCCAGACCTACTACAACTAGAGGGGTTATGAGTTTCTTGGGGTTGGAAGGCTACTTATCTTCATTTTGTAGAGGAGTTTTCATCCATTGCAGCTCCACTGACTAAGTTGGCTCAGAAAGGTGTTCCTTTTATGTGGTCTGATGAGTGTGAGGAGAACTATTAGAAGCTCAAAGTTGCTTTTACTACAACCTTAATGTTTGTGTTGCCTATAGGTTCAGGTCTATACACGGTGTATTGTGATTCTTTACGCGTTGGTCTTCGTGCGATGTTATTGCAGGATGGTAGGCATGCTTCACGACAATTAAAGCCTCATGAGAAGAATTATCCAATTCATGATTTGGAGTTGGTGTCTATTTTGCATGCATTTAAGATTTGGAGGAATTACTTGTACAATGTATCAGGTGAGGTTTATATTGATAATTGGAGTCTTCAGTGCTTTTTCCAGTAGTGCAGGTGGCTTGAGGTTCTTAAGGGTTATGATATCACTATCTTGTATCATCAAGCTAAGGTGAATGTGGTAGCGGATGCCTTGAGTAGAAAGGCAGAGAGTATGGGTAGTTTGACATTCATTCTAATTGAGGTGAGGCCTTTGGCTATGGATGTGCAAGCCTTGGCCAATAGATTTGTGAGATTCGACATGTTAGAGGCTAGTAGAGTTCTTGCTTGTGTTTTTGCACGTTAAGGCTCGCAAGTATGATGACCATCATTTGTTAATGCTTAAGGAGATGATGCAGTGAGGTGGTGCTAAGAAGGTGGTTATTGGAGATGATGGTGTTATGCTACTTCAGAATCAGCTTTGTGTTCCTCGTGTTGATGGTGTTTTGATACTTGAGGAAGCTCACAATTTGTGGTATTCTATTTATCAAGGTGCTACAAAGATGTATCAAGATCTAAAGCACCACTATTTGTGGCGGTGGATGAAGAAGGTCATTATTGGTCATGTTTCATAGTGTTTTGAATGGAGAACAAGTATGAACATCAGAAATGAGGTGGTTTGATTCAGAAAATTGTTATACCGGAGTGGAAATGAGAGTGTATCACTATGGATTTTATAGTAAGATTACCACAAACTTTGAGGAAGTTTGATACTATTTAGGTCATTGTGGACAGGTTGACCAAGTCCGCCACTTCATACTGGTATTGACTACTTATACCTTGGAGAAGTTAGCTCAGATTTTCATTTAGAGGTAGTTCGTTTGCATGGAGTGCCTCTTTCTATAATTTCAGACTGTGGCACTCAGTTCACTTCTCAATTTTGGAGAGCTGTTCAGTGAGAGTTAGATACATAGGTGGATCTTAGCATAAACTTTCACCCAAAGTTAGATGGTCAGTATGAGCTGACCTACAACGAAGAGCCAGTAGCTATTTTGGATAGGCAAGTTCATAAGTTAACATCAAAGAGATCGCTTCGGTGAAGGTTCTTTGGAAAGGGCAACCGATCAAGGAAGCTATTTTGGAGACCGATTCAAATATGCGGAGAAGATATCTACACTTTTTTAGCGGTCCAGGTATATTCCTAAACTCGTTCGAGGACGAACGTTTATTTAAGAGGTGGAGAATGTAACAACTCGACCAATTTTTTGAGTTCTAGAACCTCATTCCCCTGCTTGATGTTTTCAACTATAGTTACATGTGATCCTATCTTATCCTCAGATGATAGGTCATCGTTGAAGTCCCCACTAAGTAACAAGGGTGTCCGAACTTGAAAATTTAACTGTTTAAAGTCTCTCCGTAAGGTCTCCCTCTATTGTCTATCATTCTGAGCATAGACAACATTGAGATAGGTTGTGAATTTAGAGCTGGTGTCCTCAACCAAGCAGTGTATAAACTGATCTATAACATGAATTATCTGAATCTGAATATGTGTTTTCCACATGATCCAAATCCTTCCATTTGGAGCACTAGGATAGTTACAACATACATTCCACCCCAGTGCTATCTTTTTTTGTATTTTCTGTGACTTATGTAACTTGAATCTAGTTTCTATACATTCCATTACATCTATTATAATTTAGGAAGAAAGATCTTTAACTTCTTCTGCTTGTGGGCCTAGTTCAGGCCCCTTATGTTCCATGTAGCAATGATCATGGGGGATTGTATAGTGTGGAGCTAGTTGGTCCTGGATCCACCCGATGCCTTCTTCTTTCAACATCTCTAGGCTCCAGTACTGGTTTTCCTTTATCATTTCCATGCAACATCACAACATTCAACATTACAACATCAGGTTTTGTGCAGCACACTTTGTCATTTTGTATGATTACCGAGTCTTCATGACGTAGCAAGGGTGGATCAGTTGATACATAGCTGGATATATTTCTAATAGGCAAGTTGTTATCATGCAAGTTGTTTGGCAGTGGTCTCAGGTCCTCACAAGCAGTTGGGACAGCATCCTCAACAATATTCTCTACTGGATTTTTTGTCATCCATTCCTGCCTTGTAGCCTTTGCTTGATTCCTGGTTAATCTTCTCTTTTTCCTTGTTTTTTCACTCTTTGCATTTCCTTCACCTTCAACATAACTTTGTGTATCCCAGCACTCTGAGGTGTCATGGCCAAATTTGAGACATTCATTACAGAACACAAGCTTCCAATTGTACTCAATTTGTTGTGTCAATGGACCAAATGGTGACTATATTTCTAGTTGTTCCGGTCGGGGATATGCAACATCCACTTCCACAAGAAATCTAGCATATGATATCTTCTCATAGTGGGCTATGAATTTGTCAGTGTAGAGGGGTTTGCCCACCATACTAGCCATTTTTCTCAATGCTTCTGTTGACCAATAACCCATTGGTAATCCAGGAAACCTCACTGAAACTGGCATTATGCTTAGTATATCTTTAGTAAATGAGAAATCAAATTCCCAAAGTCTCAGCAACATTGGTTTGTTCCTGTAAGTATATGGCCCCGATTGCAAAACCTGATCTCTGTCCTCTATGCATTGAAATTTGAAAATGCAATATCTCTCTATGTGAATTAGTATATGAGGTTTAGTGACAAAATTCCAAACACTTGTAACAAAGTTATCCATGGATTGCTCATAAGGATTTTCTCCAATTACATACCCAATTAGTGAGGTTTCTAATAATTTGCTTGGGATTTAGGTCATTCTCATTCAATTAACAGTCCTTTGCCCATTAGAATCAATTGGAGGTACAAAGGTCTAGGGCTTACCTATTTGCAAACTATGATTACCATGAATGATTTCAGATGCCGTGGGCGTCAGCTCCTCCGACATTACAACTTCGAAATATTGTATTCAACGGGTAGCATGCAGCGTTGCTCCTTCAGCTTTGAAAGATTGAGGTTGCACATCTCCATCGGAACTGCTAGTCTCGTGAATTTCCTCAATAGATTGGTATTTTTGTGGTAGAAAATTCCCAAAAGTAAGTGGTGGAAGTTCTCTTTGTATCCCATTTACTAGAGTAATTAGTTTTCCCGTCTGTGATTTAGTCTCATGCATAGGTTTCCAGCACCGGGCCATCATGCTTCGGTCACAATTGCATTCCTTGCTATTGTGCGGTGAGAGAAATGGTACTCTCCCTAATAATAAATTGGACACGTTAGGTAGGGGTCAAACCTATGACTTTCTGCTTAGGAAACATACACTTTATCCACTGAGCTATAGATGCCAGATTACATGCAGTTTGGTTCCCGAGGGGTAGGGGTTCGCGAGTGATTTGGGGCACTTATTTCCTAACTTGAGGCTTAAGATTGGAAGAGTTGACCAACGTCAACATTATGTTAAACGACCCCGAATTGGTGATTTGAAGGTTTTAATTCGTTTGTATGGTGATTTTGGAGTTGTACATATGTTTGGTTCGGGTCTTAGGTGGCCCGAGTGTGATTCGCCACTTCTATCCGGAAGTTGAAATTGTGAACTAATAACCTGTACAGTTCATAAATTCAACAAGTACGAAACAATAAATTGATCAAGTCATAAAGCACATAAAGAACCACCTTGGTGCACACAATCACCTAACCTACTATGCTCAGTCAACAATCTAGAATATAAATAAGCTATGCAATTAAATTAGGTAAACAACCAAGGAAATTGCAAGTAAAGATGAAATGCAGTAACCAAATCAATCACTAGCCAGCTTTTCTATAGAATTTCCATAACCGAGCCAAACCACTAATCAGTTTTCCTAAATCCGCATATACACCATCAAGAAGAAACATGAGAGGGTGACCCTGGTGGAATGGATCCATATCCACATGCTGCACGACATAGTCACGTGCAATAATTATAATCCTCCCAATGTGGTCACATGCTCAATATCATAATCCGCCCGCTGTGGTCAAAGGCTCAATATCACAATCCGGCCTGTATGGTCATAGGCTCAATGTCATAACCCAACGGTCGTGGTCACAAGCTCAATATCATAACCCGCCCGGCGTGGTCACATGCTCAATATTATAATCCTCCCAACATGTTCAGAGGCACAACATCACGAACCACATAGTATGGTCACGTGCTACCTGTCCAAACCATAGTACTCAGAAAGCAAATATATACAAGAATACATGTATATGATCAATGAATATCAAATTTCATGCTCCTGGACTGGTATAAGTGACATGCTAAGGTGTATGCATGTGCAAAGTGTGCTAACATAGCTCAAATCAGAGAATTGCATCACTAAAGTAGCAATTATCAAGTCCAATCAGGAGATTAACCTCTATATAACCTCAAACATGGCTCAAATAGCTCACAACAGGGGTACAAATATAAGAACCATTACAACATAAAGCTTAGCACCTCAATAAAAGGCATATCGTAGCCTAATCACTACCCCGAGCATGAATAATACCCCGGTGCATGTACATGGGCTCAACCCCACACATGTGCGCCACCCATAGCACGTAGCTATCATAAATAACTTAGGCAACTAGTGCCTCAACCAAGTTTAGGTAAGATACTTACCTCAAGCAAGCTAAATGCCTTCTCTAATGAGCCCTTCCCGCGCAAGTCAACCTCTGGACGATTTGAATCTATCCAAAATAACTTAATATAATCAACAAAAACCATAAGAAATAATTCTAAATGATAAAGATATGATCTTGAATCAATTATGCAAATCAATCCAAGAGGTCAACCCCGGGCTTGCACCCCGGAACACGATTAAACTCACATATTCCGAACTCTCATTCCGATACGAGCCGATATATATGTGTTTCATCCAATTCCATCCTCAAATCGACCCTCAAATCATCAAATCTTATCTCCAAAATCATAGTCCAAAACCCCCCAAATCCCACCTTAAATTCATGTAAATTAGGTGTAATAATCTATCGTAATCAATATCTATCATCAAAATTAAGTAAGGATCAATTACCCCTTCAATTGTGATAAAAAGCCCTCCACAAATCACCTCTTACCAAGCTCCATAACTGTGAAAATGAGAAAAAGACCAAACTCTTCGATAAAAGTATTTCTTCCCAGCAAGACTGCATCTGCAGTATACAGTGCCGCACTTGTAATACCGCATCTACGGAAAATCCATTGCAGATGTGGAAATCACTTACTTCTCGACCAGCTGCTTCTGCGGACACCATGATGCATATGCAGCTCCGCTTCTGTGGAAGCTCCAGCGCATATGCGCTTGCGCAACTGCACTCCATGGTCAGCACATGCGGACTTCGCCCTTCTAGCCCAGCACCACATCTGCGGTCTCGCACCAGTGGCTCAACCATCGCAAGTGTGATGGCACCTAAATCCTAAGTCTAGGTAAGTCTACACATGACCAGATCAAACAAAATATAACAACTTCTAAATATAAATAATAGCAGGGAAAAGCCATAATGAGAATACAAGAGTCATAATCCCAAAACCTAGTAATACTGAGTCAGCTCTACAAGGAATACATAATAAGTCTCAAATGTACATCACTGTTTGGAAGGCATAAACAGTAGAAAAGAAGTAGGATGGTGATGCCAAGGCCTGCAAGTGGAACAACAGATATACCTTGAAGCCTCCAACAGCTAGGCACCACTCTCTGATGACCATCACGATCTGAGGTACATGGATATGCCCAAAGAATGTGCAGAAGCATAGTGTGAGCACACCATAGTCAGTACCCAATACGTATCAAGACTAACCTCAGTAGAGTAGCGATGAGGTTCAGGTTATGATACTCCTTAGTCAAATAACCTGGGCAAGATATTAAAGAATGGCAACAGGAAGAATAACATAAGGTAATAACTCTAATCTCATCAGAACAAGTGGTAACAATTTAACACAAGTAAAGACTCAGTTTCAACAACAAGTCATGAATTAGAATCGCACACATAAGGCACTTCGTAACCATGTTATCAATCACCCTCGCACAGCAAAGACCTCATGTCACAACATATGTCACTCCCGCACAACAAGGACCTCGTGCCATTAATATAATCTGGTCCCATGTCAATTGTCAATAACACATTCAAAAGAACTCTCCATGAATCGAATATAGTAATACATGATAATAACTTTCTTTTTACTTCAATCTGTTGCGCTACCGATAAATCAAACGAGTATGGGATAACAACTCCACGTAGATAAAATCTTGGCAACCAAATCATCAAATAATAACAAAGGCATAGATTGGCATATTAGAAATCACACAACAAATCATGTAAAAATGCATGGCACACATAAAGAAGTCATAAGTACAACAAGAATACCCCTTTTTGCACCACCACACACACATCATCCATAAAATGCCCCAGGCTATAACATACCATTCCCATAATGCCACCCTTATCTCACCGCGTACGCAAGGGTAAAGTAAATGCGTGCCTTGTCTCACCACACACGTATTAACAAATCATCCCACCTTGTCTCGCCACATGTTCAAAATTGATAAAGCTCGCCTTGTCTTGCCTCATGTGCAATATCAATAATAACAATAGCACGACACAAATCTCATGCCAGCACGTGAATAATCCGCCCAAGAAGTACACATGTGCCATAATCATACCAACACAACATGCCAACAATTGTCATCAAGACCTAAACTCACAATCTGCCAACACTGTGCATAATGACAAATTAATAAGGTAATGCGGATGGGTGTTCAACATATAAACATGAATTCAGCTAACCCAAATTAGCAACAATCTCACAAATGTCCAACTTGGCCAATTGAGGAAATACAATCCTAAAACATGATCTCTAGCGTGGAACATAAGCTCAAGTAATCAACAAAAGTGAATACACGTAGTGCAGAGACCTCTCAATCAAAACAAGGCAATAGGAGAAACCTCGGGTCAAATCCGGTACACACTTGTCACCTCGTGTACACGTCATTTTACAAATATCACAAATAAGCAAGTTAAGCCGAATCCTAAGTGGCATTCCCCACACAAGGTTAGGCAAGATATTAACCCCAATCAATACTCTAAAAATACTTTTCCCTTAAAATTTACCTCCGTTCGACAATTGGAGAAATTGGGGATTTTAGTAATAACTTTTCTAAAACATAAAATGATGATTTGAAGGCCGATTTGAGGTCGGAATTGGATGGTTTTGGTGTAGTTGGACTTGTATGGGAATGGGTGTTTGAAATTTGTGAGTTTCGTTGGGTTCTGAGGTGCGAGCTCAGGGTTGACTTTTTTATTCTTGTTCAAGGTTGAAGAATTATTATTCGGAATCATTTTTTATGGATTTTATTTCTGATATTAAGTTATTTTGGCTAGACTCGAGCCGTAAGGAAGTTGTTTCACGTGAGAAGGGCTTCTTAGAGTATTTATTTAGCTTCTTTGAGGTAAGTAGCCTAACTTTGTGTGGGAGAAACTATCCGGTAGGTTTGGGCTTAATTGGACTGCTTGAATTATGTGAAAGACGTTTACATGAGGTGACGAGTGTGTGCACAAGCTTATATGTAAAAATTGACAGGTCTAGACTCTTAGGTTACTTATAAGCATTTAATTGTAGTTGTTATCACATGTTATCTCTTTCTTCATAAGCATTTAATTGAAGTTATTATTACATGTTCTATCTTTCATTGTCAAGTTTCTTCTTACATGCTATAATTGAATTTATTATTACATGTTCTATCTTTCATTGTTGAGTTCACTATTATATTCATTTAATTGAGGTTGTTATTACGTTTCATATCTTTCATTTTTGAGTTATTCATATGCATTTAATTGGAGTTGTAGTTATTGAGAGCTATTAACATGTTTTAGTTGAAGTTGTCGTTTTATGGAATATCTTTCATTGTTGAGTTATCTCTATTTCATTGTGTTCTTGTTGAGACTCTTTTATACATTGTTGTTAAGCCGTAGACTATGCGTTGTTATGATATTGGTATTGTTGTTTTGGCAATAATGTGGCATATGTGGACTTGTTGTGTCGATGATTATGGTTATGCGAAGCATAAGGGTGGCATTTTACCGTTGTGGATTGTGCAGAGTGATACGGGTGGCGATTGTGTATATTGTCTAGGCGGAGTGATACAGGTGGCTATTATATTATTGTTAGGGCTGAGCGATACCGGTGGCTATTATATACTGTCAGGCAAGAGCGATAAGGGAGGCTATTATGATATTGTTAGTGTGGTGGGATAAGAATGGCTATGCCAGGGATGATATGTGATGGCCTGGGGGCATATTATTGATGATATTACTGGGATGGTGTGATTTTCCTTGTGTGAGTCATGCACATTATGTGACTTGTTGTGTTGTTTCCAGTGGGCTACTTGATGTCTTTGATATTACTTGTTAGCTTGGGATGTAATAGTACCCTTGCACATGCATACACCGTAATATTTCATTTATACTAGTTAAGAAGTATGAAACTTGATATTCATTAATCATGCACATGTATTCTTGTATATATGCTTTCATTGTGTTATTGAGCCTGTGACCACGTTAGGCGGCTTCTGATAGTGAGCCCGTGAACATGCCGGGCGGATTGAGATATTGGCACGTGAGTTGTCCGCGAAACAGATGAGTTGTCAGTGCGGTTGTGATTGATAATGTGGGCACGAGGTGCCATCTGTATATGATTAGTGATTTGAGACTCGTGGCTTGTGGTTATGAGGTGTGGTACCTCAGAGTGATTTTTGTTGTAAACCTTGTGTTAAAACAACTTGATTATTTGGTTGTCATTTGTTTTCCAAATTCACATGTTTATTTCTTGTTGCCATTTACTAATTCTTGCTTCCATTATGTCACGCCCCGACCTCGGGGAGCGTGACCGACACTCAATGAAGTGACGTTGGTTGAGCAAGCCTGCATAGTGCCATCTACCCAACTTACCCAAAATAAAGAGAAGAGTGCATTTCCTTAATTAGTCAGTAAGAAGTCATGTGAACACCACCATTTTATTTCCATTAGTTACGTCCTTATCAAATGTTCAAAACAGTACATTGTATAATCATAGTTAAAGTGGAACAAACATTTAGAAACAAATAAATATTTAACCCAACAAGTGCTCTCCGAACCAAGTTAGATAGTCTCCTATTCTTCATTCACTTGGTATCAAATCTTTTCTAAATGAATCATTTGCCCTTCGACGGGAACTCCTACTACTTCTATCTACCTACGCCATTCTTTCTTTCATAAATCAAGCAATTTCCCATGGTCAAGGCTAGTAGAGCTCCTAGTTCGGCAAGACTAGCAGGGATGCTATCAGGCCTAGTTACCATAAGAATGGAAGGGAAAGCGAAGGACAGAGACCATTTCACAAGAGCTTCAAGAAGAGTGAATCGAATTAGCAGCGGGTGGCTGAACTGCAGGGGCGAAAAGAGTCTATTTACCTTTACAATATTTCAGAATGTATCATGGTTCTATCTATTCATTAAAAAAAAAGGGTTCTGCATCTCGGGTGAACAAATAGGCGTAGGGAAGAGTGAGAGGGGGGGCTACAAGCCCTCTCTCGTTACCATTACAACATTTTTAGTTTAACTTTCCCTAAAATAGATACAACCCACACTATGTCTATGGAGCCTCTAACAGGAACAAAAGAGTACTATGTCAGTGCAGGTAACAAGGCCCCAGCTATACCTCCAAATGCTATGTACAAAGGATAAATGATACAGGACCCCGAAATGAAGTGGGGCTTACCAAATCAGCTGAGGAGAGGGTATGCTGCTATCACTGATCAATGATACCTACTTTACTAGATGCAGCGCCCCTAGTAAAAGGAACGTTAGTACATATGGAATAGTACTAGTATGTAAAACTAAACACACTCACAATAGAACGAGCAACAGTATACGTAGAATAAACATGATATTAATAAGAGACTCAATTGGTATCAAAGTGCCACATTAGGGGCAACGTAAATTTCAAGTAGGTTTCCGTAATTTAAGTTGGGAGATCTTTAGCACCGTATACCACAGTGTTTTAGCACAGAATCCGATCTCATCCCGACCGGATAAGCCGTCTCACCCAGATACATACACTCACAATACCACCATGTGCGCGACATGGCGTCCGATCTCAGCCCGATCTGCTAAGCCGTCTCACCACAATGCCGTGTGGGTCGACATTACATCACATCTAGCTAGCAATACTCTCATCCCATTTAAGAGAAAAACATCTCAACACACCAATCTCATCCCATATAAGGGGAAACAGTCTCATCACATTAACATGGGGATTTACCCCTCAATCACTCCTACACCGGCATGTGTAGTTTCGGGGTTAGGTTGTTCCGACCTACCCTTGCTCAGTGGCTAACCGATACTCCCAAAGCATTTTTTATTAAAAGTATTTACCACTCAATTCATATTCTTTTACATGTCATTTATTTTATTGACATCATTCGCCATAACGCAATATCATTCTTAGCACATTGGCCGTACTTCATAATTCAAGCTCACTATTTCATTTTCCATCATTATCATGGATAATCAACAACTAGGCCTTTCAAATTAAGAATTTAAGAACATACTTGAGCAAATTAGGGTCTTAGGCACATGTGACTTCTTATACAATTGACATGATAACATTCATAAAAATTCATGCTTTTAAATCATAACATAGTAGCACACAGCCCATACTTAAACCACATCCTCAAACATTAACTTAACATAATAAGAATCTTTGGAATACATATTGAACACATAATTGTTTCAGCACAAGGCTTATTTGACAAAAATTCTATTTATAAAGGGCATCACGAGACTTACAAGGACATTGCGGGGTTCAATTCTAAGAGAAGAGTTTAGCCAACATACCTCACTTGAGCTTCCTTAAACTCTAAATGTTTCGAAAATCTTAGGAGCTTCGATCTATTTTAGAAATATAACAAGTTGAACCAAAAATTAGGAAGATGATCATGGTTCCAGCTCATTTGAGCATTTTATCAAACACTAGGTGTGCATTAAGGTTTCAAGGTCTTCCTCCGGTAGATTCCATCATCCCACAACCCATTATCTATCATTTTTGGCTCAACAATCTTCCTACATCCCTTGATAACACATGCATGCTAAATGAACAACTTCCACACCCAAGAATTTTCTTACTAATTACCTATTTTTAGTTGTATTTCGAAATTCAGAGTTAGGGTGTAGAATCTTACCTTTAGGATGAAGACCTAGTGAGTTTCCCTTGTTAATCTTCCAAGATTTGATCAAGAATTGAAGAATAAATTGTTGAGGAACCCTCTCCCACTCCAAGGAACTCTCTCACTCTCAAAATATCAGTTTTTACTTAAGAAATGGTCTTTAGAGTCTATATAATGGAATAGGGTCGGGTTATAAAAACCAGAAAAATGAAGCTCTGAAACAGATCTACGGTCACATATGCGACCGCATAATGCTTCTGCGGTCTGCGAAACGGGCCGCGAAATGGCACTTCGGAACTGGGCACTCCTGCCCTATTCTACGGTCGTTATGCGGTCCACAGACCTGTTCTGTAGTCGCATAATGCGCCGCAAAAACTCCCTTCAAAAAAATCTTCATGCTGGTTCCGCGGTCGATGTGCGGCCCGTGAAATGGTTTTGCGACCACATAATTGACCGCACAATTCCATCCAAACTTGCCCAGTTTTCTGCTTCACTCTGCGGCCATTATGTAGCCTGCAGAGTGATTCTGCGGCAGCATAGTGGGCCGCAGAAATAACTTCTTCTACCAATTATTTTCCCTTACCCCCCACGCACGCCGCGAAGAATTTTTATCATCACCAAACATATTAGCCTACCTCACCGCCACGGAACCTCAGGTTTTAGGCAAAATTTTACGGGGCCTTACACATTATTAGCTTTATACTAATAGATTGCACATGTTATTATGTCTAGTAAGTGTCTTGACTTGTATCTCGTCACTACTCCACCTAGGTTAGTCTTGATACTTACTGGGTACCGACTGTGGTGTACTCATACTATACTTCTGCACATTTTTGTGCAGATCCGGATGTTGGAGGCTGTGGACCCAGGCAATGTTAGCTTCTTTGGTCGTGAGGATTCAAGGTAGAGCTGCTCAATCATCACAGTCCCTTGGAGTCCTTTTCCTTTTAATGGTACTGTTAATTCGCTATCCGAACAGTATTGTATTTTGTTTTGAGATATTTCTATGTATTCAACTAGAGTTCGTGACTTTGTACTACCTAGTCTGGGAAAGATCGTTGTGATTATTTCCGCATAGGCTTGTATCATCTTTATTTCGTATTTACGTTAAACTTTACTTTAAAAACATTATGTTAATTGGTTTAACTATTGTAAGTAATCGACTTACCTAGTTTTAAAGACTAGGTGCCATCACGATCCTTAAGGTGGCATTTTGGGTTGTGACACAAAATTTGACAAATGGTGGTGATGGAACCTAACCTCATTTGGCTAGGTAAGCCAACAATCTTAATCAATCTAATCACATAAATAGAGCATAATAAGTATTACAATAATAACCCAAGCAAAAATACTACAAACAACTTCTAAAACCTGGATTACAAGTCATGAGCAACTAAACAGAATACAACCGAGTCTCAAAACATAATAATACGATATGAATCAAACAACAGTAAAATGGATAAGAAGGGGACTCCATAAGCTGCAAAGCAGCAATGACAGCTCACCACGAAATCTCCAAACAATCACCATGCTCTCCTGAACGCTGCTAGGTCCAATATCAAGATCTATATAAAAATATGCAGAGGTGTAGTATGAGTACAGAAATAATATGAACTCAATAAGTATCAAGCCTAATCTCGAAAAAGTAGTGGCGAGATTTTGACAAAAGCATGATACTCACTTTCTCAATCTGACCGGTTCATTATAATGTGAAATCGAAGAGAATAATCGAGAATAGTGAATGCAATAATGGGGTGCAAAATCATATATAAGATAAGCATACCTCTCAAGTAAGTTAGCCAAAACACAATACAATTGCTAAATATGCATATAAAGATAATATGCACCAAGTAGCACCTATATGAATGTTTCTAAATAAGTCTAGGATGATCATTCATTCTTAAGACTCAATTATAACCAATATCCAACACATCCCATGTGCATATTACTTGCGTTCACATGGAACAATGTAGCATTGGTAATCACCTGACTCCGGAGGGATGAACCCATATCCAAGCGCCACCTATAATATGAATATCACAATCGCCACACCACAAAAACCGTCGTGCCATAATAATATCAATCCATTCAAATGTTCAAATGTTCTATAATCATATCAGTCTATACTAACATCTCCATCTCTAAAGACGTATGCATATGTTCAAACAATAATCAACAAAACGCACAAGGACATAATAAATAAAGTTGAGAATAAGTAATTAGGACATAAAGTATGACTACGGCTAAACCAAGTGTATCAACATCTCTAGTTCATCATTCTCAAATAAAAAGCTATAACATGATTTCTAGCATGGCTAAATAGGCTCATGTAGTCATATAATCAAATAAAGCATAAGTCAAACAGAACAACCAACCAAATAAGGCATAAAAAAGCCTAAAACTAACCAAAATATAGTGTAACCTTAGTGTACATATATACGCTCATCACCTCGCATATATATCAACCCCGAATTACATAGCATGTAACACATAATTCCAATTTGTAGAAAGTTTTTTTTTAACAAGGTTAGACAAGAGACATGCCTCCTCCTAAAACCGCTCAAACCCTCGAATAGTGCCTTTCCTTTGAAATTCTCATCCGAATGATCGAAATCTAACCAAATAATACTTAAAGGGATCAAATAAAATCATAAAAACAAATTTCAAATAAGAAAACTTTAATCTTTAATCAAATCCTTAAAATTCAACAAAAGTTAACCCAGACACACATGATCAAAACTTGAGTCCAAGGTCAAATCATATAAAACTATAACCTTACGAGTCCAAATATGTGATTAATTTTTAAATCACAATCCAAATTGGTATTCCATATTTTAGTTGTAGAAATCTATGGGGAATTAAGATATATAATCAAAACGAATTAAAAATTACTTACTCGCAAGCTTGGAGTGAAAATCTCATCAAACTTTGCCTCCTCGGGAAATCTAGGTCTCAAAAATGGTGAAAATGATCTAAATCCTAAATTTGAACATTAAATACCTCTGGACCAAATTCCTTAATCGTGATCGTGACAGTCCCCCTGCGACTGTGATTCACCTGCTGCCTCATGCTACACGATCGTGACACTCCTCATGCGATCGCGAAGTGCAACACCCTAGACCCCAAAATCCTCCTATGTAATCTTGATGCTATACCGTCCACACCACGCGATCATGGAACTTCTCACGCGATTGTGAAGAACAAAGCCTCCTCCTTGGCAAAGCCTTCTATGCAATCACAGCACATGCTACACGATCGTGATTCACACCCCTGGCTCCAGAAAACGAGCATCCAACTCAATCAGAAATGCTCTGAAACCACCCTGGAACTCACCCGAGCCCCCCGGGACCCCGCCCCATCATCCTAACAAGTCTGTATACCCTACAAGGTTGTTTAAAGGTTCAAAATACCAAAAACAACATCAAAACCAAGAACCAAGAAACAAACTAGAAATTTCAAACTTTCTTAAGTTCGAAATTTCAACTTTCGATTAGAAGTGTCGAATCAACTACGGGCCATCCGGGCCCCGAACCGAAGATATATACAAGTCCAAAATCATTATACGAACTTATTGGAATCTTCAAAATATCCATCAGGGATCGTTTACCCATAATATTTATTTTGGTCAACTCTTTTAACATTAAGCCTCAATTTAGAAAAGTTCCAAATCAGTCTTGAATCTTTCGGAAAACAAGCTACCCATCCCCACGATTCATAAATCATCAAACCAACCTACGAGAAGCCTCAAACAGGGGAATGAGTTTCTAGAACTCAAAATGACTGGCCATATCGTTACATTTGTAAAGTTGTAGCCCAAAAATAATGGGCCAAGATTTAACATCCAACTCCAAATAAGTTCTCGAAATCGCTATTATATTTTTTTAAAAGTTCAAGCTTCTAACCTAATCTCCGAAGCAGTAATATGTGACTCAAATATTAGTTCAACAAATTAAATCCATTTGGGTGATGAAAAAGGTAACTCACTATTGTTGAACAAGCTTAAATACGTGAGTTAAGTGGGTGTTGTTTAGACTTGTTAAAAATAGTCTAAGAAAGTCATTTATAAATTTAAAATCATTTAATGGAGATTTAGACTTATTTTGAACAAGAATTGCACTTTTGTACAAGACAGGTACATTATGTATATAGGTGTATAAAAGTATATAATCGTGTATAAGAGGTGTTTATACATCCATATACACTATTATACAATCCTTGCGTCTCTTCTGAAATTTAACTCAAATCTAGTTCAAATACACTTCAAATCACTTTAAATTTATGTTTTGAACTCCTCTTGATGTTTCAAATCAACTGGAAAAACACCTAATCCAAGCTACTAACAAACTTAAAAAACTCAATTTTCAAAATCGAAGCTTTGAGACTTCCGGTGATGGACCTGTATACTTCAACTTCAATCAACCACATTTAATCGACCAAATTAAAAATAACTAAATTCTCAAGTATAGTGGCAGAGGAACAATACTCCAGCAAAGTAACAAAAACTACTAAGTAGCGATATGAGAGGGACTGCATCTACATAACCAATACCATGCATTAAAAGTTTTGCGAATCTTCAATATCAACTAAAAAAATTTAGTTATTGTCACGACCTAAAATCCCTCCTTAGAATTCATGATGGCACCTAATCTCTCAGCTAGGTAAGCCGGTCAATAAATATTATTTAAAACAGTAAAAACATGAAATAACTAAAACGGATCTTAACATAAAAGCAGAAATAAGAGTAATATAGGCCGAAGCGGCAAATACTCTACATAAGTTCCCAGAACTAGGTGGTATAGAGTCACAAGCTCTAACTGAGTACAGGGAATAAATCTCAAAATATGGTACTGTCTGAGATACATAAACAGTAAAGATGAAGCAAGAGGGTGACTTTGAGGCTTGCGATCGGATCATGCAAGGATACCTTAAAGTCTCCGGTGTGTGTGCTAAGCCTCACTGCGATTAGTCCAGTCTGAAGTACCTGGATCTGCACAAAAGATGTGCAAAAGAGTAGCATGAGCACACCACAACGGTTCCTAGTAAGTATCATGACTTACCTCGGTGGAGCAGTGATGAGGTTCAAGTCGGGTGATACTCACTAGATAAATAACCTATGCAATAATTATATCGAAGAAAACTGTTAAACTAAAATATAACTGAAAACAGAAATCACAATCTCTTTTAGAGCATGTAACGACAACCAATGTAGTGAAACTCATCTTTGACTACAAAAAAGCAAATAGAGGTAAGACATGTAATGAAATATCAAATACAGCTCCGTCTTAACACAATCACAACAACAATGAGGACACCTTGAAATATCACATAACATCATCAAATGCCACCCTTATTACGCCGCATGTGCACATAAAGTGATAAGTCACCCTTATTTCACCCCACGCGCACAACCGTAGACAAATACATCGTACGACAAAACTCGTGCTAACACCCCAATCAATCCACTCAACATGTCCACAAGCGCCACGGTACCACAAAACAATAAAGACCAAGTGTCACAATATCACAACAATAGAGCCACAGTGTCATCAACGTGTAAGTTCGCAACTTTCAACAACCGTGCATAAGTACATAACAAATAATCATAGAAGCGGAGGGATGTTCAATAAATAAGACATGTCTATGGCTATATCAATGAAATGAGCATGATGAAATAATCATAAAGTGATTTCAAAAAGTTTCATAAAAAGTTCATTATCACATTAAGACATATTAATAGCCTATAGTCTATTTCGGTCAAAGACAACACACATACGCCCGTACACAATCAACACCTTATGTACGCATCACTCACATAGTACAAGTAATGCAAACAAACCAAATCCTACGCGAAAGTTTCCCTCACACAAGGTTAGGCAAGATACTTACCTCAAACAAGCTAAATCGGTCAACTAACAAGCCCTTCCCGTACAAATCTAACTCCAGACGACTCGAATCTAGCCAAAATAACCTAACATCATTAATAAAAGCTATAGGAAATAATTTCAGAAAATAAAGTTTATCAAAAAGCCAAACCCGGGATCACACCTCGAAACCCGACCAAACTCATAAATTCCGAACACCCGGATAGTAAATAAAAGCTATAGGAAAGAATTCTTATATCATAAATAACTTAATATCATAAATATCATAAATAAAAGCTATAGGAAAGAATTCCATATAATAAAGATTCGATCTTTAATGAAAATCAAAAAGTCAACTCAAAAAGTCAATCCCGGGCTCGAACCTCGTAACCCGACCAAACTCATTAAATTCCGAATACCCATTTCGATACGAGTCCAACTATACCGAAATCATCTAATTCTAACCTTAAATCGGCGTTTAAATCACCAATTTATGTTTTTAGAAAGTTTTTACCAAAATCTCCATTTTCATCAATTCAAATCACTAATCAAATACTAAAATCGAGGTGGAAATCGTGATATAATAAAAAATCCACGTCAAAAATACTTATCCCAAACCAAATCGTGAAAATCTATTCCAAAATCGCCCAAAACCGAGATATCTAACTCAAAGTGTGATAAATGAAACAAAACCCTCGACCATGTTGTATTCTGCCCAAGCACTTCGCTTCTGCGGACAAACAGTCGCATCTGCAACTCCGCATTTGCAAAAAATGTATCGCAGATGCGGCTCCACGAAAGAGCACATATTCTGCTTCTGCTAACAAAAATACGCATATGCGCTTCCGCTTCTGCGGACCAGACACCACACCTGTGGTCCCAGCTCAATTGGCTCTACTCCGCTTCTGCAGATATTTTCCGCTTCTGCGATTGGACATCTGCGCTTCCTTGTCCGCACCTATAGACCCAACTCCCCTAAACAAAAATCGCATATGCGGCTAACCATCCATTTTTGCGGCGCCGCACTTGTGGCCCAAACGTCGCAGGTGCAAAAACATCAGTTCTTAGCAGACTTTAACAACCCTCTAAGTCCCCAAATGATCCGAACTTAACCTGAAACACACCCGAGGTCCCCGGGATCCCATCCAAACATACCAACTAATCTCAAAACATGATACAAAACCTTCTTGAGGCCTCAAATCACATCAAACAACATCAAAACTATGAATCACACCTCAATTGAAGCCTAATAAACTAATGAACATTTCCAAATTAAAAACTTGCACAAAACAAGCCTAAATAACTCTGAATGACCTCAAATTTTGCATGCAAGTCCTAAATTACACAACGGACCTATACCAACTCCTGGAATCACATTCCGACCCTGATATCAATAAAGTCAACCCTTGATCACACCTATAAACCTTCCAAACCTCAACTTTCTAATTTTCGCCATTTCAAGCCAAAACAACCTACGGACCTCCAAATTCACATCTGGACATACGTCTAAGTCCAAAATCATCATACAAATCTATTGGAGCCATCAAAATATCATTCCAGGGTCGTCTACACAAAAGTCAAACTCCGAGCAACTCTTATAACTAAAGACTTCAACCAAAGGACTAAGGGATCGTTTGGTAGGGTGCATAAGAATAATGGTGAATAAGGTGTATTAATAATGCTGGTATTAGTTATGCTGACATATTTCGTATTCATTGTTTGGTTTGATGTATTAAAGCATTGCACAATATCTAAAAGAATTATTTGTTTACAAACATGCCCTCAAAACCAGTCCGTTACTCTATCTTTTTAGAAGAAACTTATGCTGAGGAATGATTTTACATGAAATAAGTTTAAAAATATTATTTGATTTGTCTACCTATATTGTAGTATAGAGTTGTTTTAAAAAAAGGAAATATACTAAGTATTTATTTATTTATTAGGGATATAATTTATTTCTCACAATTTGGATTATTTCAAACTTGTATTAGTATAATAGCATATTTTAATTAAGCATAAATTTTTTGGACAATTTTTTCTTTAACTAAGCTAATGCATGCATTAAAACCCATTGTATTGTTAATACCATGGTTTTCTATGTATTAGTTATGCCTAGGATAATACCAGATATGGTGTATAACTAATGCTTGCATAACTAATGCATCAGTTCAAAATGTGTACCAAGTAAGATATTATTAATACACAAAGCTAATGCATGCATTATTTTATTTAGTGCATCCTACAAACGACCCCTAAGTGTCCCAAATCACACCAAAACTCTTCCGAAATCACACCAAACAACCCCGCAAGTCGCATAACCATAATTACACAATGTAAAGCATCAAATAGGAAAATTGGGGCTAAGATATCTAAAATGACCGGCGGAATCGTTACCGTTATCTTCCCGTCTTTCTTTAGATTACAAGAAATATCACCGCAACATGAAATTGTGCAATACAAGGGATATCATAGTATGCGTTATTTCATGAAAAGTGTGGGGATAGTACTAGGCTAATGGATGAAAGATTCTTCCGAATTATGTACAACTTGGGTCAATTCGGATTAGATATAAAAGTATTGGCCAAAATCGGTTGGCCTATTGCCCCCAACAAACGAAGAGGGTAATTTTTTCAGTTGTTTTTCTTCCATATTCATGTGAATCGTCACTCTGTAACACTTTGATAAACCAAATAATCTTAACTCTTTAATCTTTATACACTTTGTTCTTAATAGGGAAAAAACACGGCAGATTGCAATCTAGAACTTAGACGTGCACAAAGGATATTAAGGGAAGACTGAAGTCGGGAATTAAAATGGAGATAAAGTAGTGAAATGAACTGAGACGTGTACAAAGGATATTCAGGAGTGTACTCAGATAGACCGAGATCCTCAATATTTAATTAAACATTTTGACTTCATTCTGTAGGAATAAAAGAACTTACGATACAAGTGTATTTCTTTTATTGGACCTATGCAGAACGAAATTTAGTAAGTTTGTATTGCTTCCAAACACACACGCAAGTATATGTGGTCGTATAAGTAACAAAGTGACTAATCGAGTGTCGAACCCATAGTGACTTGTGTTAACTACCCACTTGTTTCACCAAAATTATTACTCAGTCGAGTCAATCAGATTTCAAAAGTGTGATTATACTAAACAATGATTCTAACAAGCAACTAATTAATCAAGCAGTAAAATCGTTGTTGTTTATTTAGTTGAGATGAATATTCCGGACTGTGATTGATTCACCAATCCTATTGCGTTCTAATTAACTCTCTCTTTCATACAATTCACTCATGATTGCTAATTAATCGAATAATTGCTCTCGTAGTATTCTCCCGAATTATGACTCGCCTATTCAAAATAGATTAACGCTTATATTCCTATGGAATCAATCTATTAAGAATGCATTAAGATTACGATATTCAATTGAGCATGGTGACTAGGTATATTCCTATCCTAACCACAAATCCGCACCCACTCAGAGTTAAGATCATGCTCTCTACAATTCTTCTCTAATCTAGATGCAGCTTTCCCAAGCATAACATATATAGTAAATATAATCTAACTGTTGGACAGACAATTAAGAAATTAATCAAAGAATTGAGGAAACAACCATATATTAGCAATTCTAATCAAGGTTAAGTCAACGTCAAACAAAAATATTCATGCCTAAATCACAACCCCAGAACTATGGATTCTAGCCACTCATGATAAGATCAAAACAAATTCACAATTGTTGAATAATTGAGAATACAAAGAAATATGAAGAAAGACTGAGAATCCTTGCTTCCGAGTATTTCGTGTGTGTAATTTTCTCTCAAAGTCTCTCCCCCCAAAATAGGTTTAGACTTCCTTTTATATGAGTTGGGAGGGAGGGTCTTGGTCGAAATAACCTTGTTTCGGACGAAGTAGGAGAAATTTCCGTCAACAGCGTTCAGGGTAGTGTGGGGTGCTAGCCCTGGCGCTGGGATTTTTGATGTTCTAACTTCTGTGCCACAGGTAGCGCCCCACGCTACCTTGGGCGCTACTCTGTGGCCTTTTTCCCATTTTGTTCCTTTTTTGCTTCAACTCATGCACCTTCGCCCCACATTGCCTCTGTATGATTCCTACACATAAAAACGCCATTAATTAGCACAAATCATTACATTACACATCCAAAATCTACGAAACATGAGTATAATGCGAGGCAATATGCATATAAATATACATATTTTAAGATAAATATCAACACCCCACACTTAGACCTTGCTCGTCCTCGAGCAATGGGACTATCAACAATACCCCAACAATGTACACATCAACTGTGGAAGAGCGATTCAATTTTTAATCATACACTCTACCCATGACTATGATCGATACCGACAATCAAGCATGAACACACAAAATTCACATTCTTCCCGTTTTAAACATGGCCAAGTATAAATATTCAATTCAACCAATTCAAATAACCTATCCATAACCACCCTACCTCAAGAGCCGACTCGTTACCACTAAGCATCCTCAACTCGCGCACTCACCCAACGAGAGATGTTAACAACATTACCAATCCGTCTTGAGATCATGTTCCATCACCAACAAACAAAAGAGTGAATATAGAATAGTTTACACATTCAAATATGGCTTTGAACATAATTTAAGGACATCACACAATTTGAACAAAAGTCGCTCACTCTCACAAAGACTTCATGTGCATCCCGTGGTCGTACCATAAGCTTGCCCGTAGTGTACATCTCTACTAATCTATGCTAGCCAAGTCTAAGATCAATTAGGACTTTATGGGTTGTAATGTAGGCTATGAGATGGGTAGGATACATTTAGGAATAGTGACTAGACCTCTTAAGCACTTCAATACATTACACTCAAGAATCGAGCACGTTTTCTTCTCAAACCATATACAACATAGCCCTTCCTTCAATTAAGCACTTCTACATCCCCACTAGCACGAATTAGTAAGATTAGGAGGTGTGTGTTTTTTTTTAATTATTTGTATTTTTTTTCTTGCTATTTTTTTTTTCTCTTTTTTATTTTTGTTGTTTCTACACACAATCCATACATTAAGGTTCATCGGTTGGTGGCCCTTTTCACTACTTTAGTGCAACTTATGTGCCCTTTCATGGTTCCAATCGAAAGCTATTTCCTGATCTCTCACCTTACTTCTTTTAGACTAAGTGCCCTCTGAGGTAAATGTTCAACAAGCTCAAATTAAGAAAAAATAGGGATATGACTTGTAATGTGGGTGCCAAAGAAAAGGTCTATAGGCTCAAATGGGCTAGCAACGGAAAAATTTTATTTGTAAGTGACAAACACATCTATGATCAAGCAAGAAATGCCTACGTCGTCTCCTAGACTAGCATAACTTAATCAGTTTGCTTCGATTAACACACGAGGCAAGTTCTAGACTATACGAGATAGCGCCGAATAACACAAATCCTCACACACACATTGCACATGACCCAATCAAGACAGTTCTATTCAACTCTCAAGTCAAGCAAGCACATGTAGTTGAGAAATTTTAAGCAATAATGAATTAGGTGACATACAAGTCAAATAACTGAGAAAAGGCATCACAGAGTAGGCTATTTATATTACTTAGGCATCACACTTCAAATAAAAATTACAGGAAGACAGAGCGCATGCCATAGCCTAATGAACCACACCAAACATGTCAACAAGTACCTCAGAGCAACTCAGTTTTCTTCCTATCCTACTCCTTAAAAAAACAAAGTACCCGATTCAAGCTACACCATTGAAAAAGAACCGACGCCTAAAGAAAAAGCAAGGGATACTACCTAACTAAATTTTCCTTTTTACTATTTTTAATAGGAATTTAACCCCTCAAGAAATGTGTCCAAAAGATCCATCATCGGGAAAAGTCCGAGCTTTTTCTGATTTTTTTCGTCTTTTCTTAGAAAATAGACTATGTCTACTACGAGTTCCTAACAGAAAAAACTAATAAAATAAAAAAATATTTTATATAATTACATTACAGAAAGTAGTTCCCCCACCCCACCCTTAGATTATGTAGTCTCCGATGCATATAAGAATTTAAAGTAAAGTAAGGTGGAAAGAAGAACTCCCTGCTAGTCGAACCTATGGGGGTCATACCAGATCCTTCCTCCTTAGAATTCCTACCAGCCGCAGCTTGGGGCTCATCATCATCTGCTTCCAAGGGCACTAAAGCCATTGGCCCCATAATGTCAGCACCAAAATCATCCTTATCATCTGAGCCTTTGTGGGTGTTTTCATCCTCTGACGGGTGAATGGGACTGCCAGGTGCAATTCCCAATATTTCTTTTGAAGAACTGGACATATTATTGTATAGATGCATACACTCCTCATCCGTCACGCCCAACCTCCTCATTATCACATTCAGGGAGCTATATGGATATCTATTGAAGTTTTTATCCCACTCATTCCGTGCCGTCTGGCTCAACTTGGACGTAGACTCCAATAAGGAAGTAATTTCCATCAACCCCTTTGGTGCCTCCACAACCTCATCATAACCGGGGAATTCCGGCACCTCCCGAGAGAGCATGTACTGTGTCAACATGTTGCCAAAAAAGATCTTTATATTTTTAGCCCAAACCGTGTGTAGGCCATCTCTCCTAACATGATCTCACCTACATTGATGGGTCGCCCAGTCATGAGAAAAAAATATCAAACACACTCGAGCTCGAGTGCACTCACTGTTTTGCTCAACCGACATTAGTCTGGCCTGCACAAAGTCTACCACACCTTGGCAGTTTTGCTGAAGTCGAAGCGGATCATCTCAAGATAGGAATCACCCTTAGTCCTTGTCCACTTTGCATTAGAATCGACGCCATATAAAGCGTGACATATAGCCTGATAGCTTGGGTACTTGACAAACTTTTGCAGCCTTCACGGGTTAGGGCAATCAACTCCCAAGAATTTGCATAGGGACACCTTGTCCAATGGCACTTCCTTTCCTCGAACCCATAACGTGAACCGATCCCCATTTCAATTTGTATAGAGTCCCCTCACCATGCTCAAATTTGCATGCCCCCGGCACTCAAGGAACTTATCCATCTTCATATCTCTCAACCGGCCTAGCACATCCGGGAAGTTCTTCTCCAGAGCTTTCACGTTGATCCCCATTTCATAGACGTACCGCCCATATGGCTCAAAGTTGTGATACCACTAGACGGCGTCTTCCCGAACTAGATCCAAGTGGGGCTGAGGTCCCGATGGTGCTCTCCTTGACCCGTCGGCAATCTACTCCCCTTTAGCTTGCCAAAATGACCCTTCACCTTGCTTGCGCTTTTTAGGAGGGGGAGCAGTAGTAGAGGACTTCCCCACTCCCTTGCCCTTGTTTGCACCATCACGAGCCATATCAACCTATAGACAATAATTATGCATGTGAGAATGAATCAAGAAATCCGCCTAAGGTTATCGTGTGAGTCAAAGATGACCCCACACGTAAAACCGAAAGCTCTACATACTCACAATAGCGTTTTAAAGTGCACATATGTTGCACCGCAAAGCGATGGTTACTCAAGACTTCCCCATGCCACACAATTATAATTCACTAACTATTCCACACAAATCAAGTATTCGAACATGGCGAAGTGACTTAGCCTTAGTGCAAGCAACACATGGTCCTCAATCTCTACAACTAATACACTACACTAGCTATTTCTAACAAAGTGATACAACATACATAATACAAGATAGATGGTGTGGGTGGTGTGGTTATGGCATGTGAACATTAAAGATAAGCTTTGGGTTATGTAAAACCACCCCCAAACACCCCACACATAGCCCGACATCACTTATAACTACACTCGGCTACTTAGACTTCACCGATGCACAATAAGCCTTTTACCAAACACATGGTGGGCATTAAGAGTGTGCAACTCAATCCAACAATGGTGAAACATGGTGCCCCTCCCAAATTTTAAATTAAGTAGAGGAAATTGAAGTTTACTACTTCGTATACAACTTCACAACCAATTTTAGCAACTAATGTCATTGCACAATAGGCCACCTATCATAGAAAGTAAGTTATAAAGAAACCACTTATGGGGAAATTAGGGTTGGATCGTTTGGGAGGGGGAATGGGTAACATAATTTACAAAATAAACGAAAAAGGGAGAAGGGGAACATTCCTGGGGGATTTGAGATGAATGCAAGGGAGAAAAAAAACTGAGAGAAAGAGAGAAAGAGACTCGGGGGGG
>MCJB01011775.1:184624-199332 GCA_002018475.1 Nicotiana obtusifolia
CGAGAACTTAATATATCTATTTTACACATCCCATACCATTCTACCTACGATTTCTATGCCTACAAAGAAAACAAGAAAATCCCTAATTTACTCTAAATCCAAAGAAAAAAAACTAAACTACGAAAGCAATAAACATTGGGTTGCCTCCCAACACGCGCCTGATTTAACGTCGAGGCACGACGGAGGGCCTCGCTCACTCATCAGCGAGTATTAATTTGGACTTCTGACGATCAATGACACCTCCCCAATAGTGCTTGACTCTTTGCCCATTCACTAAAATTTTCTTTCACCGTTTAAAGCGCGCAACTTAATTTCACCATAAGGTGTGATTCTCACCACCTTGGCATCATTGTTTGGCAATGCGACGGCCTCTACCCATTTTGATACGTAGTCAACCGCTAGCAAGATTTATTTTTTTCCTATAGACAATTGGAATGGTCCCATGAAGTCTATCCCCCACACATCTAAAATCTCTACCTCCAAGATGCTATTTAAAGGCATCTCATGCCTCTTCGTGATTGTTCCTGTTCTCTGACACTGGTCACACTTGTTAACAAATGCACAGGCATCCTTGAACAATGTTGGCCAATAGAACCCCAACTGTAACACCTTAGCAACTGTCCTATTGCCTCCATGATGGCTCCAATAAGGTGAGGCATGGCAGTCATACAACACTAATTCCACCTCTTTTTCAGGAATGCATCTCCTCATCAACTGATCAGCACACTATTTATACAAGAGTTGCTCATCCCAGTAGTAGAAGTTCACATCATGAAGAAACCTCTTCCTAGCCTCAAATTGAATTTTAGAAGGAAACGCCCCACTCACAATATAATTCACATAGTCCACGTACCATGGAGGAGGATCATGGGTGATGCCAAAAAGTTACTCATCAGGAAATGTCTCCTCAATTTGTCCACCTTCCCCACATGCTCATGATTTTCCATTCTTATAGATGGTCGGCCACCTGGTTTTTTGTGCCCATTCGATCTCGTATTTTTACATCAAATTCTTGCAACAACAAAACCCATCACATCAATCTAGCCCTAGATTCTTTTTTTATTTTTTATAAATATATACTTTATTACTACATGATAATTATGGACTATAACTTTTGTTCCCACCAAGTATGCCTGAAATTTGTCACAAGGCCCACACAACTACCAACAACTCCTTTTCAGTGGTGGTGTAATTCAGCTGTGCATCATCAAGAGTCTTACTCGCATAGTATATGGAGTAATATTGTCTTTCCTCTCACCTAGAACTGCCCCAATAGCATGGTCACTGATGTCACACATAAGTTCAAGTGGTAAGGATCAATCCGGTGGCACAATAATGGGGGCAGCCACCAACTTCTCTTTGAGCTCCTCGAATGCATTTAGGCGGGCTTCATCAAAATTGAAGGTCGCATCCTTTTCAAGCAACCTGCACAGTGGAGTAACAATTTTTGAAAAATCTTTAATAAAGCGTCTATAGAAACCCGTGTGTCCCAAGAAACTCTGGACACCCTTTACAGAGAGGGGTGGAGGTAATTTTTCAACCCCCTCTACCTTGGCGTTATCAACTTCAATGCCACTCTTTGATGCTCTATTTCCCAACACGATGCACTCTTGCACCATAAAATGACACTTTTTCCAATTTAGCGCAAAATTTATTTCTTCACAACGTGCCAACACCTTGTCCAAATTCTTCAAACAGTCATCATAAGAAGACCCAAAGACTGAAAAATCATCCATGAAGACTTTTACAAATATTTTCGCCATATTAGGAAAATGCCATCATGCACCTCTGGAAAGTGGCCAGTGCATTACGATGACCAAATGGCATTCGCCTGAAGGAAAAAGTGCCATAAGGGCACATGAAAGTGGTCTTCTCCTGATCCTCTAGGCATATGACAATCTGGTTGTACCCCGAATAACCATCAAAGAAGCAATAATATTCATGCCCAGCCAACCAATCCAATATTTGGTCAGTGAATGGAAGTGGAAAGTGGTTCTTGTGGGGGTGCTTTGTAAAGCCTTCTGTAGTCAATGAAAACTCTCCACTCATTCACAGTGCGAGTAGGAATTAGGTCATTTTTCTCATTTCTACAACAGTCATCTCCCCTTTTAGGCACACATTGCACTGGGATCACCCAGTTGCTGTCAGAAATAGGAAAGATGATACCCGCATCAAGACATATAATTACTTCCTTCTTCACGACCTCCTTCGTAATAGGATTTAACTTCTTTTGTTGCTCAACACTAGGGCAGTCTCCATATTCCAGAAAAATTTTATGCATGCAAAATAATGGACCGATTCCCTTGATATCAGCAATTATCCACCCAATAGCTTTTTTTTTTTGGTGACGAAGCACTTTAGCAGCTTTTCTTCTTGCACATTGGTCAAGCTGGATGAGATAATCACTGGCAACATTTCCCCAAGTTAGCATAGCGCCGATGTGTCGGGAGAGGTCTGAGCTCTAGCTTTGAAGCTTCTTCAATAGATGGTTTAGGAGGGGTCAGAGTAACAGGTTTGTCCAATTCCTCAAATCTCCCAGGCCCATGGACTTACTTGCAAGACATGTTAAGGACTTGCTCAATTTCTTCCATAATCTCATCTTCACTTTCATCTTCATCCCCCATCAAAACTCGTTCAAGAGGATCTATGGGGCTCATATAAGGCATCAATGAAGTCACATCACTTTTAACCACAGAAAATCATGGATAGCTCTTCATAGTGGGCTGCCAATCTGAATGCTTTATACACATTGAATACCTCAACTCGATCACCCAATTTCATTGTCATCTTTCCTTCACATACATCAATAATAGCTCGGCCCGTGGCTAAGAATGGATGCCCCAAAATAAATAGTATTTACTGATCAGGCTCATAGCCCAAGATAATGAAATCAACAGGGAATATGAAAGAACCCACTTGAACTAACACATCTTCTGTCACCCCTTTTGGATGAGTAAGGGAGCGATAAGCCAACTGTAAAATCACCATATTTGAGCGCGGCTCACCCAACCCCAACTGTCTGAAAACAGATAGCAACATCAAATTGATGCTCGCCCCAAGATCACACAATACTCGCCTGACTGCATGCTTACCAATTGAGATTTGGATAGTGAAACTACCTGGATCCTTCAATTTCTGAGGTATCTTGCTTTGAATTCTTGAGATACATTCTTTAGTGAGTGCCACAGTCTCGAACTCAGCCAATCTCCTCTTATTTGCCACTATGTCTTTGATGTATTTGGCATATTTGGGCACTTCTTGCAAGATGTCTACCATCGGAATATTAGTTTGCACCTGTTTCAATATATCAAGAAACTTTTTACAAGCAGCATTATCCTTCACTTTATGCAATCTCTGAGGGAACGGATGTGGTGGCCTCGGAACTAACGGTTGGGGTTGCTGTGGCACCGCCTCTTCAACTGGCTTATTTGACTCTTTTGATTTTTCTGCTTCTGCTTCTGTGGTGGCAGGTTTCTCACTAAAGGTCACTTGCTTTCTCTTGTTCAATGGGACTTCATCTAACTGTCTACCATTCCTCAATGACATAACATTAATAGATGCCTAGGATTAGCCTCGGTGTCACTTGGAAGAACTCTAACTGGTCGATTATTTTGGGCATTAGCAAGTTGCCCCATTTGTCTCTCCAACTTTCAAATAGTTGCAGAGTGGGCTGCTGCCTGGACTTGCAGATCAGCCATCAATATCTTTAGAATATCCTCAATATGACTCGTTGGGTTTGTAGGTTGCTCAACCTGTTTGGTCTATATTGCTGTTGCGGAGCTTGCGGCCTGTACTTATTCTGAGCACCTTGGTTTCCACCCCAAGAGAAGTTTGGGTGGTTCCTTTAGTTAGGATTGTAAGTGTTCCCATACTGGTTTGGGTGGTTCCTCCAGTTAGGATAGGAAGTGTTCTCATACTGGTTTGTCTGGCCCCTATTTGCATTACCCACAAAACATATAGACTCTGGATTAGCTGTGCATAAGTCGCTCGTGTGACCCTCTCCACATACTTCACAAAATATCTAAACTTGTTGCACTGGCTGAGCTTGTTGCTTGTTAATAACCAAGGTCATCTTATTGACTTGGTTGGCCAATGTGGCAACCTGCGCTGATAATGCAGAAACAACATCTAACTCGAGGACCCCCGTAGATTTTTGAACAGTCTGTCTGCCCATCTCTCCTTCCTAATCAGGATTACTTTTGGAGAACTTGTTCAAATAATGCATATATCTCATCGAAGCTTTTCTCAAACACTTGACCTCCCGCTGCAGCGTCTACCACAATTTTGTCTCTGGATGGAGCCCTTTTATGAAGGTGTGAGCTAAAACTTCATTTGTCTAGTTGTGATGAGGACAATCTCTGAGCAGCCCCTTGAACCTCATCCAAGTTGAATATAAAGACTCCACTGATTTCTGTTTGAAGGTGACTATCTCACATTTGATCTTTGTAGTTTTGCCTGAAGGAAAGAACCGTGCTAAAAATTTACTCGCCATATCATTCCATGATGTAATTGAATTAGCTGTCTCCGTCTTTAACCACCGCTTTGCTTTGCCTAACAGAGAGAATGGGAAAAGTGTGAGCCTCACATAGTTTGGAGTGACTCCGTTAGTGATGTAAGTATCATTAATCTCAAAGAAATTCAGGATGTGTTATTGTGGATCCTCATGTTGAAGACCCATAAACTGACCATTTTCATGTAGTAACTGGATCATGCTCTGTTTTAGCTCAAAGTGCCCATTGATTTTGGGCTTCACAATGCTGGAGGTGACATTAGCAATGCTGGGCATCGCCACCTCCTAAACAGCTATATGTTGCTCCTCTGCCATGTTCACAAGTAATTGAACAAGTGCCTGAAGATTATTTGTATCCCTTGCTTATCTCAACCTCCTATGAAATGTTCTATCAAGTTCGGGGTCAAAGCCTTGAAGTCTATCCTGGCTTCTGATTCTTCGCATTCAATCAGAGTTATTGAGAGTAGAGCGACCAAATAAGAAATGTTAGACTTGAAGAAATAATACAACTAAAGTAAAAGCTACTAAAGTAGTCAATATTCAAGTCCCCGGCAATGGCACCAAAAACTTGTAGCTCCCAAACGCACACGCAAGTATACGTGGTCGTACAAGTAATAAAGTGATAAATCAAGTGTCGAACCCACAGAGACTTGTGTTAACTACCCACTAGTTTCACCAAGATTATTTTTCAGTCGAGTCAATCAGAGTTCAGAAGTGTGATTATACTATGCAATGATTCTAACAAGTAACTGATTAATCAAGCAGTAAACTAGTTGTTGTTTATTTAGTAGAGATGAATATTCCACGTTGTGATTGATTCACCAATCCTATTGCATTCTAATTAACTCTCTCTTTCATATAATTCGCTCATGATTGCTAATTAATCGAATAATTACTCTTGTAGTATTCTCCAGAACTACTACTCGTCTATTCAAAATAGATTAACGCCTATATTCCTATGGAATCAATCTATTAAGAACGCATTAAGACTAGATATTTAATTGAGCATGATGACTAGGTATATTTCTATCATAACTACAAATCTACCACCATTAAGAGTTAAGATCATGCCCTCTTCAATTCTTTTCTAATCTAGACGCAGCTTTCCCAAGCATAGCATATATAGTAAATAGAACCTAACTGTTGGACAGACAAATAAGCAATTAATCACAGAATTGAAGAAACAACCATATATTAGCAATTGTAATCAAGGTTAAGCCAACATCAAACAATAATATTCATTGCTAAATCACAACCCCAGAACTATGGGTTTTAGCTACTCATGATAAGACCAAAACAAATTCACAATTGTTGAATAACTGAGAATACTAAGAAAGATGAAGAAAGACTGACAATACTTGCTCCCGAGTGTTCGACGTGTGTAATTTCTTCTCAAAGTGGCGTCTCTCCCCCCAAAATAGGTTTAGGCTTGCTTTTATACGAGTTGGGAAGGGGGGGGGGGAGGGCAGGGGGTCTTGGGTCGAAATAACCTTGTCCCGAATGAAGTATGAGAAATTTCTCTCACCAGCGTCCAAGGTAGCGCTGAGCACTACCCCTGGCGCTGAGATTTTTGATGTTCTGACTTCTGCTCCACAGGTAGCGCTCCATGCTACCCTAGGCTCTACTATGTGGCCTTTTTCCTATTTCATTCCCTTTTTGCTTCAACTCACACACCTTCGTCCCATATTGCCTTTGGATAATTCCTACACATAAAAATACCTCAAATTAGCACAAATCATTACATTAAACATCCAAAATCTATGAAACATGAGTAAAATGCGAGGCAAAATACATATAAATATGTATACTTTAAGCCAAATATCAGTTTGGATACCCGATGGATTAAAGAAAGAGATATATAAACGTATACAAAGGCATTAGAAGGACATTCCATTACGGAACCTGTGCTTTGAACTTCCATTTTTGTATCCTACGAAACAAACAAATACTTCGTGAAAAAAGAAGTACTACAACTTATAAACAGAGCAAACAATATGATGGTATTCATGCTCCCAACGTTCTTCCTTTTCGTCCTTTCTTTCCTTGTAGTTTTTTTTTGCTAATTCTTTCCTCATAGCTACTCCAACTATTTTTATTTTTTTAATATCAAATGAGAATTTTTATTCATCTTAAACAAAAGAGTATAATGAGATTGATTTTCGCGTTAAAGTGTTGAGTTATCATGGGTGATTTGCATCCGTACCTTATATTTGTGCTACCTTTTAACGTGTATCTTATTTTTAAAAATTACTGATTTGGTAGCAAGCTTACAAAAAATTCCGTAATAATATGACAATTATACCCCTGGCAAAAGATATAAAAGATGCATTACGCGTTAATCGCGTTACCGTTCTCCTCCATCACTCCGTCCCTCCTCAGATCTCATCTCCTCTTAGCAGCTTTATCAAAAAACCAGAAAGTTGAACCAGATTCAAATTTTGAATTTAAAATTACATTGTAAGTATTGCAATTCATTTTCAGAAGCCGAATTAGTTTTTGAAACTGATTGATCTGCAGTTATTTCGTAATTCATCATGCTATTTATGTTTTAAACTTAAAAAACCAAATCGGAATTCAAGTACCGCGTATAGATATTTTCACTAATACTCATTTAATCACACTTGCATGAAGTTGTTTGACGGATGAAACATGAAGTTTTCACTTATAAATCTTCAAAAACTTTGCATGGGCGATAGAGAATAAAGTTGTTTCATGTTTGAATTCTGAAGTTTTAATCAAATACAAGCTAAAACTTCATGAATGTATTGTGAAGTTGTTTCACGTTGAAGCTAAAAATTCATGCTAATGCATGCTGAAGTTATTTAGTTCATTTGTTAAAACTTCATACCAAAACATGCTCAAGTATTGTAATATGCTGAAGTTTTTTAGTTTATTTGCTAAAACATCAGACTAAACATGCTTAAGCTTTTGTCCTGCAGTATATAATTTTCTAAAGAATTTTAGCTAATGCATGCTAAAGTTATTTAGTTTATTTGCTAAAACTTCATACCAAAACATGCTGAAGTTTTGTCCTGCATTCAACAATTTTGTCATGAGCTTTTTCCTAAACTTCAGTCTAAATAAGCTGAAGTTTTTTAGTTCATTTGCTAAAACTTCAGGACAAACATGCTGAAGTTTTTGTCATGCAATATGTTAATTTCTAATGAATTTTCACTAATGCATGCTGAAGTTATTTAATTCATTTTCTAAAACTTCATACCAAACATGTTGAAGTTTTGTAGTATGCTGAAGTTTTTTAGTTCATTTGCTAAAACTTCATACGAAACATGCTTAAGTTTTTGTCTTGCAGTATGTAAGTTTCTAAAAGTTTTTTCTTGCATTCAACAGTTTTGTCATGAGCTTTTTCCTAAACTTCAGTCCAAACAAGCTGAAGTTTCTTAGTTCATTTGCTAAAACTTCAGGACAAACATGCTGAAGTTTTTGTCTTGCAATATGTTAATTTCTAATGAATTTTTGCTAATGCATGCTGAAGTTATTTAGTTCATTTGCTAAAACTTCATTCCAAAACATGCTAATATTTTGTCCTGCATTCAACAGTTTTGTCATTAGCTTTTTCCTAAACTTCAGTTTAAACAAGCTGAAGTTTTTCAGGACAAACATGTTGATGATTTTGTCCTACCTTATGTTAAATTTCTGAAGGCTAAAACTTCACACCAAACATGCTGAAGTTTTGTAGTATGCTGAAGTTTTTTAGTTTATTTGCTAAAACTTCAAACTAAACATGCTTAAGTTTTTGTTTTGCAGTATGTAATTTTCTAAAAAGTTTTAGTGCATTCAACAGTTTTGTGGCTTTTTCCTAAACTTCAGTCCAAACAAGCTGAAGTTGTTTAGTTCATTTGTTAAAACTTCAAGACAAACATGTTGAAGTTTTTGTCCTGCAGTATGTTAATTTGTTATGAATTTTTGCTAATGCATGCTGAAGTTATTTAATTCATTTTCTAAAATTTCATACCAAAACATGCTGAAGTTTTGTAACGCATTCGACAATTTTGTCATATATTTTATCCAAAACTTCAGTCTAACTAAGCTGAAGCTTTTTAGTTCATTTGCTAGAACTTCAAACTAAACATGCTTAAGTTTTTGTTCTGCCGTATGTAATTTGCTAATGAATTTTTTCAGAACTTCATACTTAAAATTTTTTTGTTCATTTTCCTAACACTTGACACTGAACATGCTGAAGTTTTCATCTACAGGATGAGTTCGATTTGCCTTGTTATTACTTTCAATGGGGGATGGACTTTTGGTTACAAATACTTTGATCATGATACAAAATTTATTCTTCTTAATAAACAAGTATCATTCAATACTTTCTTGAAGAAAATTAGCGAAGTTACAAATTTTGATTCAACCAAATATTCACTAAAATTATGGTTTGATATCAACTAAATACAAGTAAGGGATGCTTGTAACTTCAGATGAAGAATTCAGAACCTGTATACATTTGCTAACAACTGATTCAGCCTTCAAGAATTGTCATTTTGTCGTCGAAAAAATACAATTACTTTCTGACAGTATAGCTACCTCAGAATCTGCAATATTCAACCCATCTTTTGCACATACAATAGATTCAGAACAACTTGCTGATTATCAACATGAATTAGAACAACTAATAATGGAAGTAGACAATGAACGACAACCTTCTAACATTACAACTGCTTCAGAATATGAAATACTGCAAGAATTACCTACCACTACAATAAATTTATACCAGTTTGGTGAGGCCCAAGAAGAAGAAGGATAGCTAATAATGCAAATAGACAACCAACACATAATCCAACAAAGTTTTTTTATCTCCTGCAATGATAAGCAACAACGAAGATGAAGAAAATACAGAAAGTATACCAATAACATCAAATACAATTCAAGAAATTGCTGAAATTCCAATGCTTCTAAGAAATCAAGAAAAAAAGTGAGGAGAAAGCTGAAAGAATTTCCACCATGTAAAATACATAGGCACGATGTATTGCTGGAGGAAGTATAAGTAGGATACATTTTTTGAGAAAAAGAAGAGCATGACTAAATTTTTCTGCATCTTGGAGATAAACCAAAAAGTTGAATTCACTGCTGTTAGATCATGTTCAAAGAGATACGAGCTGAAATGCCACGTGGAAAGATATGGTTGGAATGTACGTTCTACCAGAATAAAAAATTCCACACTTTTCAGGGTGATAAAATTTCATAACAACCATGAATGCTCGGTTGATGCAAGAAGTCAGATCAGACGCATGCTGCATCAAATTTTATAAGTGAGAAAATTTTAGAACATGTTCGGGATGAAAAGATTGAGATTACACCGGCCTTTGTACAAAGTAAAATGAAAAAGAAATTTGGAATTGACATTGGATATCACAAGGCATGGCGCGCAATTCAAATAACTATTGCTTGCATTAGAGGAACACCAGAAGAGAACTACCAGATTCTTCCTTCATACCTACACATGATGGTGAATAGAAACCTAGGGATGTACACTAGCATATAGAGAGATGAGCAGAATCGGTAAGCAAAAAAATAGTAACCATCAGTCTGAAGTTTCAAATGTTCCTGTTTCAAAACTTCACACCTTATGATTTGTTTTTTTGTGTTTCATCTGTACAAGTTTACTTACATGTTCTTTGCTCTTGCGACATCAATAGCTGGTTGGTGTTAATGTAGACCTGTGATTGCAATTGATGTAACGTTTGTAAAGTCAAAATATCGTGGCGTTCTATTTGTTGCTGTATCAAAGGATGCAAACAATAACATCTTTCCTTTATCTTTTGGTGTAGTAGATTCAGAAAACAATGATGCATACATTTAGTTCTTCTGGGAAATGAGAAAAGTAATTGAAGTCCGCTGTGAACTGGTTTTCTTATCAGATAGAAACCAATCAATCGCAAATGGGATTAGACAAATTTATCCTGAAGCTCACCATGGTATCTACCTCTATCACTTTAAGAAGTATTTAAAGCAAAGACATGCAAAAGGCACGGTAATAAATCTTTTCCAAAGCGCTGCAAGGTCATAGAGATGTGAATATTTTAATTAGTTAATGTCCCAAATCAAAAGTGTTGACAAGAAAACATACAATTACATAATGTCACGACCCAAAATCCCAATCCGGTCGTGATGGCGCCTCTCATGAAGACAAGGCTAGCCAATCCAAACTAAACCTCGATTTAAACAGTTAGCAATAAGAAAATAATATAAGTATGGTTTAATAGCAAAAATTAGCGGAAAAATAGCAAACCATCCCGAGTACAGCCCTCAAATCGGGGTGTCACAAATTCATGAGCAGCTAATGAAAATACTAATAATAATATTTCTATTACAATATCTTTGGCACAACTGTTTGAAAATAGTGGAAACAACAATGTAAAAGAGATACGGGGCTGCGGACGCCAACAACTACCTCGTAATCTCTGAATCACCGCCCTGACAGTAGTAAGTAGTCAATACCTAGGAGCGGAACTGGTAACGCCTGAATCTGCACACATGGTGTAGGGAGTAATGTGAGTACTTCCAACTCAGAGAGTAATAATTATAAATAACATCTGAGAGTAAGGAAACACATAAGGCATACAACAATCCATAACGAAACAGTAAACATGTACATAATCAAGTCAATAACATGAAGTAAAAGAAAATAGCATAACTGGCCACATCATGTCTCGTGACGGCGTGTCACCCGTTCCCATGGGTACCCTGCGCTCACTGTGGGGGGTGCAGACTCCGGGAGGGGCTTCTTACGGCCCAAGCGCAATATCTCGTGACGGCCTGTCACCCGATCCCTTTATATCATATTCCGTGGTGGTGTGCCACCCAATCCACTCATATCAAATTCCGTGGCGGCGTGCCACCCGATCCATTTATATTATTTAAAATGTCATTTAAATCTCAGGCCCTCGGCCTCATATCACTCAGTAAAACCTCACATTTGGCCCTCGGCCGCACTCAGTCAGAAAATCATCTCATGCCCCTCGGGCATAGTAACACAGTAGTTCTCAGCCCAAAACATCATTTAAAATATTATGTAAACCTCAAAAACCGAGTAAAAGTGGCTGAGTTGTAAAATAGTATAAATCAACAGGATTGAGTTCAAGTAATACATCAACACAGTGAGGGAACAGTGATAAATACCCCTGAAGGGTTCAAATAACCGGCGCGAAGCCCAAATATGGCAATCAGCCTAAATCATGATGATATCAAATCAGTTCCAATCAAATATGTAGTAAAAATCATCAATCGGGACGGACCAAGTCACAATCCCCAGTAGTAAACGACCCCACGCTCATCATCGAGCGCGTGCCTCACCTTAATATAGCACTACGATGTGCAACTCGGGGTCTCAAACCCTCAGAACATCATTTAAGATCATTACTCACCTCAAGCCGGCTAAATCCTTAGCCCGCGACGCCTTTGCCCTTTGAATTGACCTCCACGTGCGTCGAATCTATCCAAATTCAGAACAAATACGTCACAATATGCTATAGGGACAAAGCCCAAGCGAAAACAATCGAAAATACTAAGAATTCCGGAAATTGGCAAAACCCGAGTCCCGGGCCCACTTCTCGAAATTCAGAAATTTTCATCTCATCGGGTTCCTTATCTCTTCACGAGTTCAACCATACAAGATTTATCGAATTCCGACATCGGATCGACCTTCAAATCTTAAATCTAAACTTAGGGTTTTCCATAATTTTTCCCAACTTAAATCATCAATTAATTTCTAAAAACAGTGATAAACAGAGGTAATTCCTCCAAAATTGAGTTAGGAACACTTACCCCGATGTTTATCTTGGAAACCCTCCAAGAATTGTTTCAAAACTTGCTTCAATCCGAGCTCCCTAGCTCCAAATATGTTTAGAACGGTCAAATCCCCTTCTTTAAGAATTTACCCAAGAAAATCTCCTTTGGATATAGTTTTGAGGTTGATTTGCTGTGATTTTATGGTGTTTGGAGGTGTTTCTCTTCGTGGGTGACGAAAAATAGCTTTGGTATGGCAAATGGGCACTGATTTCTATTTATAAATGTGACGACCCGGTAAATCGTCTCATGGGTTACTGCTCCATCTTCCCCAATATCTGTATCATTGTGCCTCGTTATCAGTGTCTTAGGTAATTTATTTGAGTAAGTTGCATTCGGAGTGAAATCGGTAAGAAATGAGACACTTAGTCTTTTTCAAGGAGGCTTAAAGTTGTAAAAGTGTATGTTGACTTATGAGTTAGAAGGTTCGGATGTGAATTCCGATGATTCGGTTAGCTTCGGGAGAGGATTTATGACTTAGGAGAGTGATCGGAATTAGTTTTGGAGGTTCCATGTGGAATTAGGCTTGAATTGGTGAAGTTAGAATTTTGGCGATTTCCGGTTGATAGGCGAGATTTTGATCCGAGGGTCACAACGGAATTTCAAAAGTTGCTGTAGCTTCGTTATGTTATTTATGACTTGTGTGCAAAATTTCAGGTCATTCGGACGTGGTTTGGTCGGGTTTAGATCAAAAGAGTGATTTAGAAGATTTTGAGATCCTTAAGCTTGAATCCGATGCGAATTTGATGTTATGATGTTGATTTAAATGTTCCGAAGGTTGGGACAAGTTCGAATAATGTTATGGGACATGTTGGCATGTTTGGTTGAAGTCCCGAGGGCCTCGAATGGATTTTGGATGGTTGACGGAGCTTAACTTTGGCATTTTGAGAATGTGCCGACGACGTATCTTCAAGAAAAAGTGGTATCATATTATGCAAATGAACTCCAAATTCAGTTTTTATTGAAGCATTAGATCCGTATCAAAATTTCGGAGTCATAGCAAAAAGAAGCGTCCAATTCGGACATCGTATGAGAAAGTTATGCCCATTTTCGCGACGAGGAAAAAATCTGCCGAAATGTGAGATCCGCGATCGCGGATCAACAAATGCGAACCGCGGAATGGACTTTGAGGTCGCAAACTGAGGCAGAAAGGGTCTATACGCGGGGGTTTTGGCCATTTTGGCCATTTTAACATATTTGGGGCTAGGGAGGTCGGATTGAGGCGATTTTTGAGGCAATTTTCAAGAAAAACATCGGGGTAAGTGTTCTTTATCATAAACCCTTCATAGATCATGATTCCATACTCATTTACATCATGAATCCATGAATCTATGGAAGAAAAATCAGAATTTTTTTCAAATCTTCCAAGAACGAAAATTTAAGATTTGAAAGCCAATCCGATGTCGGAATTCGACAAATTTTATATGGTTGAACTCGTATCGGAATGGGTTATCACATTTTGTGGGTTTTGTACGATTACGAGAAGTGGGCCCCACTGGAAAATTTGAGTTAAATTTCGAATTTTAATCCGGAAAATTTGTAAATTCATATGGAATTAGTTTCTACTATGTGTATTGAGTGTATTAAATTATTTGTGACTAGATTTGAAGCCTTCGGACAAAGTTTCAAGGCAAAGGTTTATCGGAACCTTGAATTCAGTTGCAAAGCGAGGTAAGTGGTTGTCCTAATCTTAGCTTGAGGGACTAGAAATCCTGTGCTAATTGTTAAATTACTTCTTGTTGAGAACAATGTATAGGTATAGTGACGAGTACGTATACATTGGTGTCGAGCATGACCGTGGGTCATATATTGATAAGTGTTGTGCAATTAATGTTCTAATTGCTAAATATTATCTGCGATTGTTGTTGTAATATAAGTGGGAGCGGGTGGCACGCCTGTCACAAGATATCGTGAAATGAGGGCGGGTGGTACGCCTACCATATGAATTTATCATTATAATTGTTCCTCGTGATTACAGGTTGATGTATCTTTTATTCGGCATAATTTAGATTGTTAGATGGACTAGTTGAATAAGGAAGTGTTAGAAGTCAAAAAGGGGTCCAATGTCTAAGTCATGGGTAGTGTCTTAGGAGTTCATTAGGAGTTTAAGGGATCCGGTGTCAGAATAGTAGCGTCGTGTCTAGGTTTAATGAAATGATAATTGGGTTAGGAGGTTAATTGTAGAACTTCGACTGTAATTAAGTACTAACATTGATTGAGCTAAATAGGAGTCGAATATGGTTTGGTTATAGCTGATTTCCCCCTGGCCAGGATGATTGTTTGATGTTGTTTATTCCCTAATTGGGAAGTTGTTATGTTGCCTTGTTCCCTTGTCGGGACTTCTTGTGATTGTTGTGGTATTGTAAGTGGGAGCGGGTGGCACGCCTGCCACAGG
>MCJB01011775.1:199352-209666 GCA_002018475.1 Nicotiana obtusifolia
GGTGGCACGCCTGCCACAGGATATATTGTAAGTGGGAGCGGGTGGCACGCCTGCCACGAGATATTATGAAAGTGGGAGCGGGTGACACGCCTGCCACGAGATATTATAAAAGTGGGAGCGGGTGGTACGCCTACCACAGGATATATTGTAAGTGGGAGCGGGTGGCACGCCTGCCACGGGATGTGATGTATGTGGGAGCGGGTGGCACGCCTGCCACAAGAGGTTACTGTAAGTGGGAACGGGTTGCACGCCTGCAACAAGAGGTTACGGGAGGTGAAGGTGGCTTGTATTTCATCTCTTTGTGTTAAAGGCTAAATTGCAGTTTTCCTTCTTAATCGTTGATGATTCGTTCCGCTTTATTTGTCTGTTATTGCAATGTATGTTTCCTTTTCCCCATTTAAATTGTTTATGTATTTCTAGTTTTCTGCTGTAGATACATATATGTTTATAATTAAACAGGTTTATCTGAAGTCTGGTCCTAGCCTCGTCACTACCTCGCCGGGGTTAGGCCAGGCACTTACCAGCACATGGGGTCGGTTGTGCTGATACTACACTCTGCACTCTTTTGTGCAGATCCCAGTGCCGCAGGCTTCGGACAGTAGAAAGCTTCCAGCATTGTGATTATCAGGTGACCCAAGGTAGTACTGCAGACGTTCGCAGATCTTGGCGTCCCCTGTCCCTTTTCTTTACCTATTTCTTTCACGTAATTCGGAGACAATATTTTGTTATTTCTTCCAGAACCTTGTTTGTAGTACTCTTAGAAAGTCTGTGAAACTGTGACACCATGTCTTGGGTAGTTTGTAAAAGAGATTTTATTTGAAATATTCTATGCATTTCGCTCGTTAAATTGTGTTGTTTATTTATGGTTGGTTTTAGTTGAATTGATTTCGAATGAGAACGTGGTAAATAATTCGGTTGATTGGCTTGCCTAGCTTTTACTAGTAGGTGCCATCATGACTCCCGAGGGTGGGAAATCCGGGTCGTGACAATAAAGGGGTCAAAAATTGAGACAAAACACCCCTGTCTGGCCCGATATGCAATCGCATACCTGTCGCATACAGGTATGCGGTCCGCATGTTAGGTATGCGGTCCGCATTCCTACCGCATTTCTGACCTGAACTTTGCCCAGGAACCTGCCTGGGTTTGCGATCTCCCTGTGAGATATGCGGTCTGCATTTGAGATATGCGGTCCGCATTCTCGCATCTGGTTTTTCTGAAATTTCCTTTTCCAACGACGAATTTGTCCGTTTAACCACCCAAAACTCACCCGAAGCTTCTGGAACCTCGACCAAACACGCCAACATATCCCATAACATTATTCAAACTTGTTCCAACCATCGGAACGCTCAAAACAACCTCTCAACACCCATTCACGTCAGATTCGAGCCTAAGGATTTCAAAAATCCTCTAAGTCGCTCTTCTGATCTAAACCCAATCAAACCACGTCCGAATGACCTGAAATTTTACACACAAGTCCTAATTCACATATCGAAGCTACAACAACTTTCGAATTTCCATTCCGACCCTCGGATCAAAATCTCGCCTATCAACCGAAAATCGCCAAAATTCTAAGTTCACCAATTCAAGCCTACTTCTACACGGGATCTCCGAAACAAATTCCGATTTCACTTCTAAGTCATAAATCATCTCCCGAAACTAATCGAATCGTCGGAATTCACATCCGAGCCTCCTAACTCATAGTTCAACATCCGGTTGATTTTCTGATTTAATCTTTCTTGAAAGAGACTAAGTGTCTCATTTCTTACCAATTTCACTCCGGACTCAACTACTCAACTTGGTTACATAAAACACAGATAACGCAACATAATGAGACAGAAAATGGGGAAGACGGAGTGGTAACCCACGAGACAACTGACCGGGTCGTCACATTCTCCCCCTCTTAAACAAACGTTCGTCCTCGAATGAGTCAAGAAACATACCCGAAGTCTCAAATAGGTGAGGGTATCTGCTCCGCATCTCCCGCTCGGTTTCCCAGGTAGCCTCCTCCACAGACCGACCTCTCCATTGAACTTTCACTGAAGCTATCTCCTTGGACCTCAACTTCCGAACCTGACGATCCAAAATCGCCACTGGCTCCACCTCATAGGTCAAATTATCATCCCACTAAATCGTGCTGAAGTCCAAAATATGAGACGGGTCTCCAATATACTTCCGGAGCATCGAAACATGAAATACTGGGTGCACACTCGACAGACTGGGTGGCAAAGCAAGCTCATAAGCCACCTCCCCGACTCTTCGAAGCACCTCAAACGGCCCAATGAACCGAGGACTCAGTTTCCCTCTCTTCCCGAATCTCATAACACCTTTCATGGGCGAAACCTTCAGCAAGACTACACCTTTCATGGGCGAAACCTTCAGCAAGACCTTCTCGCCAACCATGTAGGACACATCTCGAACCTTCCTGTCGGCATAACTCTTTTGCCTCGAATGTGCTGTACGGAGCTTCTCCTGGATTGTTTTCACCTTCTCTAAAGCATCCTGAACCAAGTCAGTCCCCAATAGACTAGCTTCGCTGGGCTCGAACCAACCAACCGGAGATCTACACCGCCTCCCATACCGAGCCTCATACGGAGCCATCTGAATACTTGACTGGTAGCTGTTATTTTAAGCGAACTCTGCAAGCGGTAGAAATTCATCTCATGAACCTCCGAAATCAACAACACATGCACGCAACATGTCCTCCAGTATCTGAATGGTACGTTCTGACTGCCCATCCGTCTGAGGATGAAATGCTGTGCTCAATTCCACCTGAGTACCCAACTCCCTCTGCACGGCTTTCCAGAACTGCAAAGTCAATTGCATACCTGATAATTGGTAGAAAAGATATAAAATTCTATGTAAATCATCTCATATTTAGCTCTTGTTTTATGAATTTGGGATGTTAATTGTGTCGATTCATGTTAATGTAATGTGTTTTGAAGTGTAGGAATGAGTCAGGAGCAATCGAGGACGAAAACGGGGAAGAAACAAGCCAAAACGAGAAGAAACCGGACCAAGGGAGACTGGGCGCCACAGGCAGCACCTGGCGCCACCTGTGGCGCTGGAGGCAGAGAGGCTGAAAGAGCTACTGGTCGCCGCGCCCTGGGGGGCGCCAGGCACTAGCCAGGGCGCCGACTGCGGGGAAGCGTCCTAATCCGTCTAGGAGACCCCTAATTCGACCCCTAACCTTCCCAACTCCTCTATAAACAACCCTAAACCCATCTTGGAGGGGAAGAACGTGATTTTTAAGGCTAAGAACGCTAAGGAACATCAACAACGCAATCGATCTTCAGTTCATCAATTCTGTCTAGTATTTCTATTAGTTTTTCAATACTTCGTCTTTTGATTTTGTTGAACATGAGTGGCTAATCACCCCTTGTTCTGGGGTTGTGATTAGCCATGAATATTGTGTTTCAAAAATGGCGATTTTGTTTTAGATAGTTTATGTTAATATGATTGTTTCTTCAATTCTATGCCTAATTGCTTAATTGTTTTGGCCATCAATTAAGTTCTATCAATTGTCTATGCTATATTTGGGAAAACTATGTTTAGATTAGAATAAGAATTGAAGAAAGCATGTTCTTAACCTCTTTAAGGGGGCGGATTCGTGGTTAGGATAGGAATATACTTAATCACCATGCTTAATTGAATATCGTGTTTTTATTGAATTCTTGCTAGATTAATTCCATAGGAATATAGGTGTTAATCTTGTTAGGAATAGGCGAATAGTACTTCGGAAGAAGGCTATGAGTATATTTATCGATCAATTAGCAATCTTACATGAATTAGATGAACGAGAAGTCAATTAGAACGCAATAGGATTGGAAACATAGTCACAACCCTGGAATGTTTGTTTTATTTGATTACAAAATACGTACTTTGTTCTTTGCAATTCTTAGATACAAATTAGAATTATAAGTAGAATAACTCAACTATTAAACTCGATTCTTGCTTGCTTAAATAACAGTATTAGTTCATTAGAAAGTAATAAATTTAAGTCCCTGTGGGTACGACAACCTGGACTCATAATCCTATATTACTTGTCGACCGCGTATACTTGCGTGTGCGTTAGGGAGCAACAAGTTTTTTGGCATCGTTGCCGGGGACTTAAAAATCTGCTACTGTACCAACTTCAACTTATATTTGTTATTTATTCAAGTTTCATTAATCGGCTTACGTTGTTTGCTTTGACACAAGCTTTTCTATTGAATGCGGAGAAGTAGAAGTGCAAAAAATCTTCTTCCCTTTGATCCAGAAATTGAGCGAACATTACATAGAGTAAGGAGGGAAGTAGAAGCCAGGACCAGAATTAACCAAGAGTTGGACATTGTTGTTCAACCACAGCCTATCGAGATGGCAGGGAACACAGAGAGAGCAGTAATTGAAGCTGCAAGACCAAATCTTGCCAATATGACTCAGGCAATTGTCAAGCCTGAAATCACAGGACATTTTGAGTTGAAGCAATACATGGTGCAGCTAATCCAGTCTACGAGGCAGTATGTGGGACTGTCACATGAAGACCCACATGACACATTCAGAACTTTTTGGAAATCACAGACACTTACAATTATCCAAATGTGTCTAAAGATTATGTGAGGTTGACCTTGTTTCCCTTTTCTCTATTGGGGGAAGCAAAAGAGTGGTTACAAAAGGAGCCTGCAAACAGTATTTATACATGGGATGACCTGGCCAGAAAATTTCTGATCAAATTCTTTCCAACCAAGAAAACCAAGTCACTGAGAAGCCAGATCTTGGGTTTTGAACAACGGGAAGGAGAAACCCTTCAACAGGCATGGGAGAGGTATAAGAAGCTGCTAAGGGACTGTCCACACCATTGCTAGACAGATGAGGTACTTGGGCACACGTTCGTTGATGGTCTAGATGAAGCTTCAAAGATGAACCTTGATTCAGCGTGCGGGGGCAGTTACATGGCTAAGCCATACAGTGAAATCCAACTTCTACTGAACAATTTCACGGCCAACGATCATAATTGGCAAGGTGATGGTGACTCGCGCAGAGCCATTAAACAGAAGGGAGCTGGTTTGATAGAATTGGATGACCTGGCAGCTATGAGAGCAGAAATGGCTAAATTGGCAAATCAGATGAACCGAATGATTATGCAGCAGGTTCAACCCAGACAGCAGGTCCAACAAATGTCATTATGCTGTGAGATGTGTGGTGACAACCACACAAGTGATATGTGCCCCACCAATCCGAAATCCATATATTATGTGGGACAACAAAACAGGGGACCCGTAAATTAAAATTCACATTATGGGAATTCCTACAATCCAAATTGGAGGAACCATCCCAACTTTTCATGGGGTGGCAATCAGCAGCAGCAGAATGCAGGCAGACCATAGGGTAATTATAACCAACCACAGAGGCAACCTCCTCAATCTGATGATAACACAAATGAGTTGCTGAAGCAGCTTGTGCAGGATAACAAGAAATTCAGAACTGAGTATCAAACCCTCACTACTACAGTGAGGAATCTGGAGCGCCAGTTGGGACAGCTGGCCGGGGCTCAAAATACTCGACCAGCTGGAGCACTACCTAGCGACACTGAAGCTAATCCACGGGCAGCACTAAATGCAGTTTCATTGAGGAACGGGAGACAGTTAGAAGAGGTCGAATCGAAAAAGAAGAAGCAGGTGACCTTCAATGAAAAACCAATCACCATTGAGGTAACTGCAGAAAAGGCCAAAGAAGTTGAGATATCAGTCGAAGAGGCAGGAGCTAAGCAACCCCCACAAGTGGTTTCAAGGCCACCACCTCCCTTTCCACAAAGATTGCAGAAGTTGAGAGACAATGAGGCCTACAAAAAATTCCTTGAGATTCTAAAACAGGTACAAATCAACATTCCATTGGTGGACATTTTGCAAGAAGTGCCTAAATACGCAAAGTACATCAAGGATATTGTGGCCAACAAAAGAAGATTGAATGAGTTTGAAACGGTGGCACTTACTGAAGAGTGCAGTTCGAGAATTCAAGGGAAACTACCACAAAAATTAAAGGATCCGGGCAGCTTCACTATTCAGATCTCAATTGGAAAACATGCTGTGGGAAGAGCGTTATGCGACCTCAGAGCAAGCATAAATTTGATGCCACTTTCAGTGTTCCAACAGTTGGGGTTGGGTGAGCCACGCCCAACAACAGTTACCTTACAATTAGCAGACCGCTCCCTGGCTCATCCGGAGGGAGTAATTGAGGACGTTCTGGTCCAAGTTCGCTCATTCATATTTCCGGTTGACTTCATCATCCTAGATTACGAGCCAGATCAGGACGTCCCATTTATTTTGGGACGTCCATTCCTAACCACTGGCCGCGCCATTATCGATGTCTGCGAAGGTAAGATGACGATGAAGTGGGTAATCAAGAAGAAGTATTCAAGGTTTATAAAGCACTTCGGTTGCCTACCCATTATGAGGAATTAGCAATGATCTCGGTGATGGAGAATACTTCCACATCACGAGTTCCTTACATGATTCCAGTTGATCCTATTGAACGAGGATTGCTTGGGGAGGTGAAAAAGAGTCTGATGAAAGAAATTAAGAAAGTACCGGATATTTCCGGCAATTATGTCCCGGGGCTCAGAATAGCGGAAGAATGGGAAAGGCCTGTAACTCTGACCAGTCTCAGGCCATCTGTTGAAGAAGCTCGAAGGCTAGACATCAAGCCAAATTGATAGCAAGAATCTGAGTCGTGCCGCGACGTTAAATCAGGCGCTTGTTGGGAGGCAACCCAATTTTTTTAATGTTGTTTTAGTTAACTTCTTGTTTTAATTTTTTTAGATTACCTAGAGGAACATAATTGATGTATTAAATTAGTGCATGTAATGTTGTAATAAGTGACATATAAAAAAAAAAAAAGAAGAGGCGAAACAGCACTGCCTCCAGCGCCCAGCGCTCAGCGCTGAAGGCAGTAAACTTCAAGACCCCCAGCGCCAGGGTAGGCGCTAGGCGCCGGCTGGGGGGTTGACCAGGTAAGTCATGTTATTTCTAATTTTTATACCCATACCCGTTAACCCGACCCATAACCCATTTCCCCTAACAAAATAACCTTTTTATATCCCAAACACCCACCCGTTTTCACACACACATCAAACACACGACATACATACTCTCTGTTACAATTTTCTGTTCTTCTTCTTCACTGCAATTTTCGAATTTCCCTTCTCTCTACTCTCGCTTATAAGGTATTCCCATCAGCTTTCTCTTCTCTTTTCTTTTTCTTTGTCTTTGTCTTTTAATTATTAATTGTGTATATCCATTCATGTTCCCATTCCCAACATCTCCTTCCCTCTTCTTATTCTTTATTCTCGACTTTGATGGTTGTAAAGTAGGGCGAAATTTTTTGTGCTTTTGGTTGTATCGGAGTAGTAAACTAACATTCCCTCTACTTCGTCAAAAATCGGGAGGGCTACTACACTTCACCATTGTTGAGGGTGAAGAACACTACTCATGCCCACCACATGTTAGTTTAAATGCCTGAATGATAATTTTTAAAGCTCCGGTGAAGTCTGAGTAATCGGAAATGCTTATACATGCATTTGAATTAAGTGTGGGGTAGTTTGGGTAAATTATACGTGTTAAGGGGTCGGTTTTGATGTGAACATGTCGTGCGCCATATCTCTTACTCATAACTGTTGTAACAATTGTTTACATTAGTCTCATGTATGCATATATTTTTCCCTTTTATCTCTAAAGTGCCAAGCTTTTCTCATTTATTATCCTTATCAATTTCTCACGTTGCTATGTCTCACACACGGAGAAGTCTTGAGTACCCGTCAATTGTCTTGCACACACTTATTTTTATTCGTCGAATTTAAGTGTGGGGTTCCTTCCTAAAATTGTGCTATACTTTTCTCACTTTTCTATTTGTCGTATTGCAGGATGGCACGTGACGATGCAAAAGGCAAAGCACTTGGCAAGGCTTCCACCATCTCGCCGGTCTCCTAAGGAAAGCGCAAACAGGGAGTTTTCTTCTCACCCTGCTCTATTTTACATGTTTGCATGCATCGAGGGCGATGCATTGTTTAAGTGTGGGGTGGGAAAATATCTGTGTTGTGATTGTTGTGAATGTATATCATCTATGTTTTAGTTTTATTTTTGCCTTTTTAATAGTTGTATTGTTAGTAATTTTAATGTATAAACTGACAATTTTTGAAAAATTTTCAGGTTTTTCCCGACGATGGATCGTTTTCTTGAGGGATAAAATTTGGATTAAAAACAACAAAAAAATTTTCTTTTATTTTAGGTTAGTTAGGTAATAGTCCTTGGTTTTTCTTGAGGCACCGGTTCTTTTCCAAGGATGTAGCTCGAACCGGGCAATTTTAATTTTTTTTCTTTTAGGATTAGTCGTAGGAAGAACTGGGGTATGTTGCAATACTTCTTGACATGATATGCTAGTACAATAGGTTACGACACATGATCCAATTCCCGTTAGTTGAGTTATAAGTCAAAAGAAAACAGCCCAAATTGTGACGCCTCTTCGCAATTGTTGACTTGCTTAACATATAGTGTATTTTCTGCTTAATTGTTTCAATTGTATATGCTTGCTTAACTCGAAATTTGAGCAGAACCGTTGTGATTGAGTCATGTGCATTGTGTGAGTAAGGTTTTGGATTCTCTATGCTGTTATATATAGTCTAGAACTTGCCCCGTATGTTAATTAAAGCGAAATTGTAAGTTGGGATAATCTAAGAAATGATATAGGCACTTCTTTGTTTAATTTTGGATGTGCTTGTCACATCAAATATAAATTTGTCCATTGCTAGCCCTTTTGAGCCTATAAACCTTTTTCGTTTGGTACCTACATTACAAGCTATTCCCTTTTATTTTGTTCTTAAATTGAGCCTTATTTGAATCTTTACCTCCGAAAGCACTTAGTCGCTAGAACAAGTAAGGGCAGTGTTAGAGGGATTGCCTTGATTATGAATGGAACTGTGAAAAGACTTGTGGGTCAGTTGAAGTTAAACTGAGAAATCATTAGCTGATGAAAAATGTGTATGGAAGGTGAAAAAAAAAAGAAGAAGGAAAAATGATGATGAAAAAAAAAAAGAAAAAAAAATTGTTAGTGAAAAAGAAAAAATTCACCTCCTATTTGTGTGTGCTAAGTGAGTTGAAAAGAAAAGGGTACGTATGTGAGACAAGTTTAACAAGTGAAAGAAAAAAAAAGAAGTGTTTAAATGTTGAGTGTAGTGTATTAAATGTTTAGGAGGACTAGTCACTAGTACCAAATATATCCTACCCGTCCCCTAGCCTACATTACAACCTGATAAAGTCCTAGTTGATCTTAGATTTGACTGACTCAATTAGTGGAAATCTACACTACGGGAAAGCTTATGGTACTTTATGGGAAGCATATGAGTTCTTTGCGAGAGTGAGAGTATGTTGTGCAAATTTTGTGTGATTTCATTCATATATGTTCACTCTTCAGATATTGGTGAGGGCACATGAGTTCATGAACAATTGGTAATGTATAAATTGTCTTGTTAGGTAAGTATATGCATTAAAATAGCTTAATGTGGCAAGTCGGCTTTTGAGGTTGGGTGGTGACAATTGGGTTGTTGAATGTCATTGAATTACTATGGCTAAGTGAACTTACGGGAATAAGATGGATTAGTTATGTGTTCATACTTGTTTGCTAGTATTGATTGTGTTCAAGAGTATGAATTGTTTGAAAAGTTGAATGTTTCGTGATAATATTAAGAGTTTAATAGTTGGGGGAGGTTGTCAATAATCCCATTGCTCGAGGGCGAGCAAGAGTCTAAGTGTGGGGTGTTGATAATTGGTAGAAAAGATATAAAATTCTATGTAAATCATCTCATATTTAGCTCTTGTTTTATGAATTTGGGATGTTAATTATGTCAATTCATGTTAATGTAATGTGTTTTGAAGTGTAGGAATGAGTCGGGAGCAATCGGGGACGAAAACGGGGAAGAAACGAGCCAAAACGAGAAGAAACCGGACCAAGGGAGACTGGGCGCCACAGGCAGCGCCTGGCGCCACCTGTGGCGCTGGAGGCAATAGCTTAACAAGAACTCACTGGACACAGTGCCCTGGGGGCGCCTGGCGCCAACCAGGGCGCCGACTACGGGGAAGCGTCCTAATCCGTCTAGGAGACCCCTAATTTGACCCCAAACCTTCCCAACTCCTATATAAACACCCCTAAACCCATCTTGGAGGGGAATAACGTGATTCTGAAGGCTAAGAACGCTAAGAAACATCAACTACGCAATCGATCTTCAGTTCATCAATTCTGTCTAGTATTTCTATTAGTTTTTCAATACTTCGTCTTTTGTTTGTTGAA
>MCJB01011786.1:1070-61768 GCA_002018475.1 Nicotiana obtusifolia
CATGCCCCCCCCCCCACACCCCCACCCAACCTCACTGCTCGTGAATCGTCACTCTGCAAATTCCATTTCCCCAGTTTATATACACGTCATCATTCAAATTTATATACACATATGCACCCAGTCTCTAGAAGATTCCAAAATCTACGTCAGCGGAAATGAAAAACTCCGGCAGAAGGCCGGCAAAGTACGACCTAGAGTACCGAGCTAAGGAGGACGACTCATGGTACGGTGTACTAGTCGTGGTGAACGGCGAGACGTTAACGGTGAAGTACGAGGGATATCCGGAGACATTTGATTCGAAAATCGCCGCTAAGGATTTCAAATCGAAGGAAGAAATCGATGAATTCGTTGGTAGATTTAGGAATATTTCGCCGCAGCTGCAGGATAGCGAATGCGGTAGTGTTATGAAGGAAGGGATGATTGTCTGTGCGGCGTGTAATGCTTTTGGCAAGGATGATATGCTCTTTTACGACGCCGTTGTTGAAGCCGTAAGCTCTTTTCTTTTTTTTGAGAATTTTTTTAGATATATCTATTGAGGTATGATATCTATTGCAATATGATGCTGTCAAATTCTCAGTTATGGATGTTGATACGAGCTTAGGTATTCAGAAATTTATTTGAATATTTGTTGCTTTAATCAACTCGCTTTTGTGATGCTTTAAGCATAGCACGGATAAAGGAGGAAGGTGAAGTAGGTTGACATAGTGTAACTATGATGAATCCTTTGAATTCTAGGATATAGAAGATTCAGGTGGTTGATCACACCTAATTCAGGATTGAGGCATCTTGATTAATATTATTTGATACCTAGTTTATTCAATAGTCATATCGAATTGTCAGCTCACCAGAGCAAAATTTGATAAGTAAAACATTCTCATGACATATATACTCTTCAAGTCTTCATTGATATGTTTCAGGTGTAAACGGATTGTTTATTTCCTTGTTATCGATAGTTGCAAGTAATCTTCTTTACTTTTTCAACTATCAAAACTCAAAAGAACCAAGAAAGAAGGATGTTGAGATTTATGTTATTAACAAGTGATGACTAAAACACCTTCATTAGTGTAAAAAGAGTGGTAGGAGATACAAAGGAGTTTCTCCTAACTGTGAGTTCAGCGGGAATTGGCATTGAGCTCAGACTTGCTTATCCAATTAACTAACAATATACATGATGAAATCGCATGGTATCAATTATTATGTCTACGAAATTGTGTTTTGACGAAACTAGCGAGGGTGTCAACCAAAAGTTTGAATTATGGAGAGGCACTCTAGAGAATAAGGATCTTAACATAAGCAGAAGTAAAACAAAATTTGTGCATTATAAAGTTTAGCAGTAGAAATAGAGTGAGATAGATGAAGTCCAATCTCTTTTATTTATTTATGAAATAAGGTGGTGTATTGCTGGCATCAAGAAGATGCAAATATACAAAAAAAGAGGTGTTAGCTCCAGTACTTCATGTTTTATTCTAATCATAGGGAGCTAACCAAAAAAGTAGGCCATCAGGCCAGGCTCAGTGAGCCAATAAAGTCTAGAAAGGGAATAACATTACTCACAGGGGAGAGATTACTCCAATTAAAACGATACAACAGACATCTAGCTCTCAAGAAGTGATTAGGACATGCCATCAAAACATCTTCGATTCTTCACTATCCAAAGGCACCAAAATATGCACGCTGGGATCATTTTCCAGATACTTTTGATGGCCCGTTGACTTTCCAAAAGCTCCAACTTTCAACTGCTTCCTTGGTGCTCTGATTTAGTGTCCAGCTGATACAAAAAAATTGAAAAGAACATATGGTTGATTAATTCTGAATTGAGCTAGCACATGTGGCATCTATTCACAATCCGGAAGCTCCTCATCCAAAGGTTGTCTTGAGTAAATATAGCACCTTTAAAAGTCGTCCATGCAAAACAACTGACCGTTGTAGGCAGATTGGTTCTCCAAATTAACTTCCAAGGCCACAGGTCAATAACCTCGTTTCGACGCACGTAGTTTGTTATACACCTTCCTTAGAGGTGCCCCATCTTAGCTTATTAGTGTGCTGGATGTTCATTGTAAAGTTTCCTAACCTTCCACGTAGATCAAACACTCCTCCTATCTCCGCTCTTGTATGTTTCTCCTGAAAAAGACATCCAAGTGTTGTCTGATCTATTATGTGCTAGTGTTGAGTTAGGATCACTTGCTAATTGGAATAAAAATGGATAAGTTTCTTGCAGTGTGATGTTTTTTAGCCACTTGTCCTTCCAAAATTTCACATGTATTCCATTACCAACTTTGAAGGACACATCTTGTTGGAAGACTTCCTTCAAGCTGTTGATGTGTTTCCAGGGCTCAACCTCATGAGTAGCTCTAGCAGTTCTAGTGTTCCAATTATCCAGCTGATCATACTTGGCTTTCACTATTTCCTTCCATAGGCTAGTACCTTCTTGCCTATATCTCCAAAGCCACTTCATTAGCAAACTCTTGTTGTGCTTTGAAAGATCTCTAATGCCCTGTTCATTTTGTGACTTTCGTTGAATTACAGTTGCCCACTTCACTGGATGGAATTTGTGACCTTCACTGTTACCTTCCTATCAAAAGGATCTCCTCAATTTGTTCAGTTGCTTTTGGGTTTTACTTAGCACAGGAAAGAGGGACATGATGTAAGTTGGTATGCTGTCTAGGACACTATTAATCAGAGTCACCCTTCCAACCATTGAGAGATATTGCATCCTCCATGTTGCTAACTTTTGCTACACTTTCTCAATCACACCATTCCACACCTCCACTTACTTACCTTTGGCTCCCAAAGGTAGTCCAAGATAGGTTGTAGGAAATGAGCCAATGCCATAATGCATTATGCCTGCCAGTTCTTCCAAGTCAGGCACCACATTGACAGGATATATCATGTTTTTCAACATGTTTATGTGCAGATCTGAAATAGATTCAAAAGTAAGGAGGGTTAGATTAAGGTACTGTAGCTGCATTTTTTTAGCCCACAAAAATTTAGTGCCATATGCATATAGTAGATGGGAGACTGAGATTGAATTCCCTGAGTTGTTGTTTATTCTGAACCCTTCAATCCATTATAACTGCCTTGCTTTATCAAGCATTTTGCTCAACCCTTCCGTTGCTATGATGAAGAGAAAAAGTGGGAGGGTGTCTCCTTGCCTAACCCCTTTCTGAGGGGGGAAGAAGTCAACTGGAGATCTATTATCAAGGACCGAATACTTGACTGTGGTGAGGCTCAACTTAATCCACCTGATCCATCTTTCACCAAAACCAATTCCTCTTAGAGTTGACAGTAGGTAGGACCAACTCACTTGATCAAATGCCTTTTCTATATCCACTTTGCATTAAATTTCAGGGACTCCACTTTTTAGTCTCTCATCCAGTAGTTCATTTGCTATGACTGCTGCATCAATTATCTGTCTTTTTTTTAGGAATGCATTATGTTCCCCTAAGATAAGCTTCCCCATCACTGTCTTTATCCTTTCTGCTAAAAGTTTAGCCACTATTTTATACATACTTTCAATGAGACTTATTGGTCTAAAGTCCTTGAGCTCTGTTGCACCTTTTTTCTTGGGGACAAGTGCAATAAATGAAGAATTGCTAGATTTGACCAATCTCTAAATGCAAACAATTGAGATATCTAGGCTTGATATTCCAATAGAAAGGTATAATCGTTGAGGCAGCTGCACATATCAAGAATTTGGTAGTTGAAATGAATAAGTGCTTCTGAAGTGATGCTATATGAGGATATCTAACAAAGTTAGTTGGAAAGTTCTTAGAATGGTCTGCTATTAGAGTAAATGTGGGCCTCTAAGGTCCAACACATCCACAAGATGAGTGTCACACAAAAACGAATGTTGAGGCATCCACGAATGTTGAGATGGATGCCTGGTCATACAAGATCACAGATGATCACATTCAACATGAGGTGCAAGTAACATACATATATCTATAAAATGAGAGATTTTTAGTGGTCAATGAAGTGGATTGAGAACCATGAGGAACACTAGGCGATTTCTTCCCATCTAGCCAAGTCTTGGTGGATAGAGTTATCCGGTACTTGTGCTAGTGAGACTTGAGTTGTAGCTAGTATCCTGTGAAATTAGTTGAGGTGCGCACAAGATTAACCGGATACCAATAGTTATCCAAAAAAAGAAAATAAGAGCTGCTGATTAAAAAAGAATATATAATGAGAGAGTTGTCCTACTTCGGCCTTAGGATGCACCAATTAATGTGTGTGAAATCATGGTGGCTAAAAAGGGACCACATAGACCTAAAAATACATGGAACAAGTTCGTCTAGAAGGACCATCAATCTCTTAGAATCTATGCAGATTTGGCAATATAGGACATATTGAAAGTAAAAAATCCATACTTCACCTTACTTGAGGTTAAGGTATAGTCATGTTGGTTGGTTGGTTTATATTAAACCCAATATTTGTTAAGAGTCTTTTAGTCTTATAAGAGATTTGTGTGCCAATAAAAAATGTACAGAACTTATAATGTTTGAAAAGCTTAATTTTTAAAAATTTAGTTGGTACGAGTCTAATATTGCCTAGATTTGGTTGGAGTTGGCAATACTAAGTGACACCTTGTCAGGGTAATTTGGCAAGACGCCGTGGTTAGATAATTCGTTGTTGATAATTGAGGAATGCAAGCAAAGGGAATAATTGTTGATGTGGCTTGAATTTTATGGTAACCAGAACAAATAAAGATTTTCCCTTAGTTGTGCTCCAGATTTTGTGCTCACTCTTCCTTATATGTGATTATCTAATATTTTCTTATATTCAAAAATGTTTTTCTTAAAATGACAAGATTATCTTCTTGTACAAAAGGAGGGTTTCTTTTCAATCTAGGGTGTGAAAAGAAAGAGGAAAAGGAAGATAAAGAGTGTGAGACAAACTAAGCGGAGAGTGTTTGTGAACATATTTGGAACTAAGGTTGCTGAGAATTGGGGAAAGATTTTTACTGTTGTGCTTTCACCATAGTGAAATTTTCGCACCTTCTTGTTCTAGGATGTAGGTGTTACTGCTGAACCTCGTTATTGTGTCGGTCATTACCTTCTGTTGTTTTGTTGCTTTAAATTGTGGGTTTGTCATAAATGTACAGTAAAAGTAGCATGATTCAAAGAAGAAAGGGAGGGGCCTACCTAATTCAAATTGGCTTGTTGGCTTTGATTCACTTGCTTCAAATTGTCTTATTCCACTCTTTGGTAGATACACAATGTGAACCATTCATTTCACAGTGGAATGGAGGAGTGTTTATGTACCTTTGTCTTATCCTGGCTTCATGGTCCAAAGAAGGATTGCATGAGTGCTTCTGGAATTGAAGGCATATGTATCAGAAAGGGCACACCGCAGATTGATCCTAGACTAGCTTCCTTCGTGAAATTGGCAAACCAGAAACTCAGAAAATCCTCTTGCAAGTCGACTTCTACTTCTGAGCATGACAGTCCAGCATCTAGAGGATTGTCTCGTAATAAAAGAGGCAGATATTTGTCTTCTGCACAAAAGTCCGATTCGTCCTCCACGGCAAGTTATCACCTAATAATGTTCATGAATTTGAGTGATGATGCATATGAAGGTGCCTAAATCATTCTCCTCTTCCTTTCATGTAGGGTATAAGCATTGCCAAGAATATGGTTGACGCGAGATGCACAACAGAAGGTGTGCTACGGAACTCCATCACCTGTTACGATGTGGTAATTGCACTTTCTTAAGTTCTTCATTGTGAACTGCAGCAACAGATTGTAACTATAGCAGGCACTGGGATCATGATAAAGATCTCGGAGGGCAGTGTTCAAATTACCATCTCATTCTGGTTGAAAACTTGGAGAGGAACTTGTTGCCATCTTCACTGAGGGATTTCATACATGAACACACTTCTGTTTTGTCACAAGTACATGTTTTTCCCTGCCCGTCATATATGCCCTATGCAAGAGGCATTATCGTGGTAGATTGTGAAAATAAGCTTCAGAAGATACAGCAGTTTTTGGATAATCCAACCCACCTTATTGTGTCCTCAAGGGGAAGGTGCGTTTTCTAAATCAGTTTCTTCCTTAAAGTTGTCGTTGATCCTTTTGTCATCTCTCTTCTTTCATTGTAATGTTGGAAAGATTTATATGTTATTAGTATCAATAAAATATTTAGGCTTCAGTTATTATTGTGTTGCATATTATTCCCACATGTATTAGACTTGAATAGATTAGAATCTAGCTCCCATTAGAATTGTGTTATTTCTTCTAGTTATTGGAATTCGGGTGTGTCAGAAGCATTGGTTCCCTGCTTCTAGACAGATTATGAGCTCAAACACATTTTCATTCAGCTTAGGATCATGTTTGGCCGGGATCAAACTTGCTAAGACAGGTTTTAGGCTGTTCTGCTTAGAGATTCCTTGCCACAATTACCCAGCCAGTCAATTTTTTTTGGATAGAATAGTCTTGTCTTCTGAAATTTTTTCTTTTTATTTTTCTCGGAAGAAAGAACTGTCATATATCATGCTTATATTTCCTGAGCTTGTGATTTGCTCAAATACCTTAGTGCAATTCTGCTGCACCATTTGTTTGAGGCCTGCTCTGTGGTTACATCAATAGCATGTCTTTTTCCTTGGTCCTGAACTGACTTCCGTGACAGTGAAAACATGCTCAACGCCATCTGATATTAGTTGCTTCTGCAATTTCCTCTTTTCTTGTTGATAATATAGTTGCTTCTGCAATTGACACCTGAACTGCTGATATTTGAGCTGCTTCTGCTGTTAGCCACCCTTCTCTCTCTCTCTCTCTCTCTCTCTCTCTCTTTCTGACTGTTAAAATGGATCCAAAGTTGAACTAGAGGTTCTAGAATGGTATCTATCTTTATTTAGAAAAAGAACAGCACAAAATTTGAAATGGTCGAGTCCTTGTAAAGAGCCTTTATATATTAATTAATCTGATGTTCCACTCCATGTACTACACTATCTGTGACTAGTTGGGATCGTTTTTGAAAGATCTCTCTAGAGTACATGCGTAGTTTCACCTGCTAATTCCCCTGTTTCTGGAGCCGCTAAGAGTTATAGTTTATTCGGGGATTGCTTGAAGTGTTATGCATTCTGCAATGTTTTGTTTTTCCTTAGTTTACTGCTTATGAAGTTGAAAGTGTTGTTTTGCTCTGCAAATCAGCTTTTAAAGAAATGTACGGTTCAGGAGAAGAATACTCAGCTCTAAATGCTACTTTTTTGCGTCACATTCCGTTTAATGCTACTTCCTTTCTTGCTCGAATGCTTTTTGATGCTGCTTACTTTTCACTGTCAATGCCATTTGGAGTTCCTTACGATATAGGTATTTCAAGATCCTCTATGTTTTCCAATCTGTCATAGAATTAGAATGTATAGACTTGATGTGCCAATCATATAGAAGGAATGGACTTCTCGTGAAATGTTAAGTTATTTTTACGTTGTTTAAACTTCTAGAAATAACTAGCTGGATTCACAATCAATGCGTATGATAAGGTTGCTCATACTACTTTCCATTTACTAAGTAATGATTGCTTGAAAAAGTTATATACTTTGAGGCCCTATTTGTTTTCTTTTTCTTTCCCATTCTCAGAATATGAAAATTGATTCTTTTCAATCCCTCAGTAGCTACTTCTAAAGTGAGAGCTGCAAAGGAAGTGTAATACTATGGTTATGTGCCTACATTGAGTCTTTAATGCTGTTTAACATACTTCTGTGGTTAGCAATTTATGCTAGATGTGTAGATACTAATCCAGTTTATGAGTAAAAATCATGTTTTCATGCATGTGCATCGATATTCTAGATTGAAAAATGACTATGGAGTCATGTGCATGCGTGTATTGTTTCCATTTGTCTTTTACAGGCCAGTGGTTATAAGTGTGACAGATTTGAGGCATACCATGATTAAGCTGTCGCTTGGGAGCTTAGTATACGGATCCCAGGTAAGACTGATACCATTTTATTTGTTATAGATTAGAAAAAGGTGTAGGACAAGGACCCGCATTTGTTAAACATGCAGCACGGCACATGTATTGTCAGAGCTACTTCACGGAGGAGTTTGGTAGAAGACATATTGTAAAATATCATATATACGAGGTTGTTTGATAATCTAGCAGCATGCATATCTAAATTGTTACTCGTAGCTAGTCTAGAGCAGTGTTGTGAAGAGCGTGAAGCGAGGAAAAGCGACAAGTCCTTTTTCGCTTAAAGCGAGAAGCGAGAAGCGAAGGTTCGCTTTTTTGAAGTGAAGCAGAATTTAAAAAAAAAAAATTAAAATAAATACTGCATAGTCAACATATGTAATTGTAAGCAAATGTTCAATACTTAAATGTAAAAACTAAAGAATAGCATCAATTAAAGCACAAAATGAGCATCCTATTCTTCTACAAGATTGACAAATTCTTGTATTCCACTATCATTATTATATTGCTCGTCATCTTCTTCAACTTCTTCTTCATCAACTACGAAAAAGGGCAGTATAACTGAAACGAAAAAATGGGCAGCATTTCAGCATTTTTATCACTGAAACAGTGCAAGAAAATGAAGAAGAAGAAGAAGAGGAAAAGAATGAGAAAGAAGAACTGAAGGGGAAAAAAAAATTCGCCATCATTTCGCTGCTCTTTGGACGCTGAAACAGTGAAAGAAAAAGAAAAAGAAGAAGAAGGAGGAGGAGGAGGAAGAAGAAATCACATACCTGGACCAAACTTGATGATCTTGGAGTTGAAAAATGTAGAAAACTTGAACCCGAGGTCGCCTCTTTGTTTCTCTGTTGCTGCTGGTCGATGATGTTTTAAAAAAAGAACAACTTTTTTAATTAATTAGGTTGGCAGCCCTGTAATACATAGAAGTGCTCGCTTCTTATGCATCGCTTCGCATCGTCGCTTCTCGCTTTTTAATGGGAAGCGAGTGCTTTTTTAAACCTGCTACGCTTCAGCTAACAGAAGCGTTCGATAGCTCGCCTCGCTTCACTTTTTGCTTTAAGCGAGAAAGTGCTCGCTTTTCACAACACTGGTTCTTAGACATTTAATTGCAGGAAAACGGAGAGCTTAGAATGTGAGATCTTGAGGAAATTATGTTCCTTAGACATACTTGTAAAAATGCTTAAAAGTAGGAGCTAAATGTCTCGTGATGAGCTGCCAAGGAAGAGCTAGGGCATAGTGGCTCCAGACCTTGTTGATTCGGTCACCTGACCTCCATAACTAAGTGACAAGTATGCATAAGGAAATAATAGAAGGAAAAGAAATAGAAAGTGAAAAGTTAGGCCAATGTTATGTCATATCAGGTAAAATCAACTACATGCAATCTGAACAATCAAGACAGCTGTAGATACAACAATAGCAACATACCCAGTGTAATCAAACATAGTGGGGTTTGGGGAGGGTAGTGTATATGCATGCCTTTCCCCTACCTCGTGGAGATAGAGATGCTGTTTTCAATAGACCCTCCGCTCAGTAAAGCATAAGCACAACAGTAATGAAAAGACAATGGCTGGAAACAACAGTGAGGAGCCATGGAAAAGAAGCATTAATAATAACAAGATAGTAAGATGACCAAAATAAAATAAACTACTGGCAATAATAGAAAGACTAAAAAAACAATATGGGAATATGTACTAATACTACTAGTATGAACAATGAAACCACTCGGCTGCTTAACCTTCTATCATAATCCTCGACCTCTACACCTTTCTATCAAGGATTATGTCTTTGGTAAACTGGAGCATCGCGGTGTCTTGCTTAATCACCTCACCGCAGTACTTCTTTGGCCTACCTCTATCTCTCCTTAGGCCCTTCAAGGCCTACCTCTCACACCTCCTCAGTGGTGCATCTATGTCTCTACTCTTCACATGTCCGAACCATGTAAGTCTCGCTTCCCGCATTTTGTCTTCCACATGGACTACGCTCACCTTATCCTGAATAATTTCATTCCTAATTCTATCAATCCTGGTATGTCCGCATATCCATCTCAACATCCTTATTTCAGCTACCTTCATATGCTGGACATATGAGCTCTTAACTGGCCAGCACTCAGCCCCATATCACCATTCTGTAGAACTTACCTTTAAGTTTTGGTGGCACTTTTTTGTTACACCAAAACACCGGAAGCAAGTCTTCATTTCATCCACCCGCCCTAATACGATGTGTGACATCCTCGTCAATCTCTCCATCCTCCTGTATAATTGATCCAAGGTACTTGAAACTTCTTCTCCTAGGGATGACTTGTGAATCCAGAATCCAGCTTCACATCCCCGTCCGCTTCATGAGTCACACCACTGAACTTGCACTCCAAGACTGCTCTTAGATGCAATTAGCAAATACTTTTAAGTGATTACGGGGAAGGATTCTTTTTAGAATTTTAAATTTGGTTTTATGAGGAGTCTTTCATTTTGTATCAGTTTTTTTTCTTCGCATTTGATATCTGTTGTTTGATTTCAGTTTACTGAGGTTGATCCCACTCCCCTACGTCTTCACTTTTTCGTGTAGGATATATGTCAAGCTAAAAGTATCTGCCAAGACCTCATTGTGGTCCACTCAGGAAGTGAAGCATATAGAAGAGCACACCAGGCAAAAGATTTGTTTTTGGAGTTTATGACTCATCAACAGCGACTCTATAAGAAGTTAGCTTTGGAAGAGAGTGTATTTTTGCAGACGCTACAATTTCAACCAAGTTTTGATACGTATATATGTTAAAAACGATTATAGAGCGATCCAACCCCTGTTTATACCTTTACTATAACAGGTTTAGCTTAGCTTGGTAACAGGCCGCTGTGTTTCTACAATGTTTCAAGATTTCTTTTCCTTTAACCAACCCGGTAAAACACGTGGTAGCAATCTCATTTCAATTTTCAATGCTTGGGGAAGGTGTCGCTGGAGACAAGTGCAGCACATATGCTGCATTCTTGTTTGCACCTTCTTTGACTGAGGACTGGCTTTATAGTTTGGCTATGCGTAGTTTAAATGTCAAAAAATGCAAGCGTATTGTCAAATGCATATTTGCATTTGATGGTTAAATGGTGCTAATTGCAACTCCTCCTTGCAATGTCAAGTTGCTCAAATGGCCAAGAGGTCATAATTGAAATTGCAAAGTTATGATTCTGGAAACGGCTTGCTGAACTTATTAGTGGAGTTTTTCATTTAGACACTTTAGGGATCAGAACGGGAGTCTTGGAGCAGCAGTAAAGTTATCTCCGTGTGACCTATAGGTCGTAGGTTCGAGCCATAGATGCATCCACAAATACTTGCATTAGGGTAGACTGTCTACATCACACCCCTAGGAGGTGCGACGCTTCTCTGGATCCTCCGTGAACGAGGGATGCTTTGTACACTGGGCTATCTTTGTACACTTTAGGGATCTGTTGAACACTTGACTTATCTAAAAACATATTCCGAATAAGCCCCTACTGATTGAAAAATAAAGCGTGGTTCTCAATTCTCAAACGTAGTGACATGATAAAGAAGCGAATCAATAAGCAATTGATAGTTCAACCAATGCGCAGGACGTACACATAAAACTATTGGTATTTTTTTCAAGTTACTTTTAGATGATTTTTGAATCTGTGGGCGTGGTGTATAAATTTTACAGTGCCCACCCAATAACCAAAAGAAAAACAATTCGTTGAAATGACAGCCTTTCACTATAACGGCATATATCAAAATTGTGACTGCATTTCTATTCAAGTTATAATTTCAGATTTTCATTGACGTCAGTGCATTTCTAATTACATTCACACTTATTTCAACAAGCACATTATTACATGTTACCGGTTAAAGCAAATTTCAGATTTGGTTAATGTTAATGGACTTGGAAAGTTGGTTTTTATTATGTTGTTTCGGTAAAGTATTTACTTATTCAAGTTAGATTGAGGATCCTGTGCAACATGTTATTGATATTAAAACAGTCAAGGATTTGATTAATTTGCAATTTGTAGCACTCCTAATTATAGTCAGTTGTTCACCGTTGTCAACCTGGACTTGATGAATTTTAGCAAGCACATTAAGACATTTTCATATAAGGGTTGGCTTTTAGATTTGCTTTTGTTAATGCAAGTGATGAATTTGATTTTGCTTCTTAGTTCTTATATAGAATGTTTTGAGAGATTTGGTACGTAGTTGGTCTTCCCTCAAATTATATCCATACTTGCTGACCCTAATTTGGTAAATTTCATAAGTGTATTAGAATATTTTTACCTATTTAACTTAAAATTTTGGATTTCATTGATGTGATATCAAATTGGTTTCATTTTGCTACTATAATTTCTTAGTATGATAAAAATATTTTTTTAACTTACAGTATTTGGTGCGATATTGCCATTGTGATGTAGTTGTTGATGTATATAAATACCCGTGATATTGCGCTTCTTCTAAATACCATTTCTCGATAAAAGTTTCATCAGTAAGCATTTATTAACTCTCTTTATAAGTTTAGCCATGGTGAGCAAGAAGACTAAAGGGCGTCAAAAGATAGCAATGAAAAAAATAGAAAACAAAAACGACCGCTTTGCCACATTCTCAAAGCGTCGTACGGGCTTATACAAAAAGGCCGGCAACCTTGTTTCGCAATGTGATGTTGACATTGGAATCGTACTTTTTTCCCCTACCGGTAAGCCTTTCTCATTTTTTCACCCTACAATTGATGTTGTTATTGCTCGTTTTCAGAATCCTGATATGCAGTTAAGTGAGATTAATCGCCTAATTGCGGCTCATGCTCGAAACAAAGTGAACCATCTTAATAGTAGACTTGAAGAGTTTGATACCAGAGAAGACGCTGCAACTGCTCAAACACGTTTCTATGACCAAATGTCAAAAACTAGACAGAGTGATTGGTGGGAGTCAATTGAGCAGCTCAATGCAGATGAAGTGACAAAGTTTGAAGCGTGGTTAGACAATGCTATGTTTAATTTGAACAATCATTTGAATCAGTTGGAAATTGGAGCTTCATCCTCATCACCAAACTACTACTTCTAAAGGTCCTGACAACGCACAAAACTAGAAAATTCAAATTCATATTGTCGGGATGTGGTTTTGTTGTTTTATTTTGTTTCGACAATGCTACAAGCATGTACTCTGCTATGATTTTCATTAATAATATCCAATATAGTTTTTAAATGCGTTATCTTATATGTATATTAGGTAGGTCTCTTAATAATAAATTCAACATCTTTTATATTCCTATAAATTGCACAGCAAAATCTGACCTAGTGATCAAGGGTGTTCCTACACCTAAATTTGAATAATTATTTGAAAATGTCTATAAAAAGTGAAATTAACGCTCCTAAGTCATTTGTGTAAAATTCTCAAGTATTCTAGTAGGAGAAAAACAATCTCCTTGTGCCAGTTGTGGAACCTATAAACCTGGTCTTGGCAGTTAGACAGATAATAATCATTTTTAAAAATCTTGTGTTTTTTTTCCCTTCCATTTTCAGTCACGAATATTGGATCATTGAAAACCTGTCAAGAGTGGCACTGTTTCTCTTAGTGTTGTGTTTTCAGGGAATTTATGGGATTAGATTTGTGATAGAGAGAGAAGAGTGTTTGACTTACAATGTTCATTTGGAAGGTGACACTATTCATCTCTCCTTTGTTGTCACTAAAGCTGACACTCCCTGGCATTCTGCTAATGAGGGTGCTGTCGATCTTCTGGTAATTAATCTTTTTTTTTTTTTAATTCTACTGTTCTTCTGGAATTCTGAAACTGGGATGTGATTATTTAGAGGCGAATCGAAGATTTAGAATCAGCAAGTTTAGGATGATCCCATTATATGTATACATCTGAATTTTTATTAGGGATCTTTACAGATATAGCCAGTTGGATTCATTGTTTATTTTTCCTAGCCATTATACATAAATTATATGCTAATTACACATGGTTATAAACATATTATATGTGGACTAACTATTTAGTTAATTCTTCTTTTATACATTGTCTGAGCCAAAAGTAATGTGTTAAGTTGACTTTCTCTTTTTCACTATGGATTTCACTTTTCCTTTTCTTTTTCATTTCTATCGTTCAATGATTCTTGATTGATTCACAATAAAGTTTGAAGCTTTTCCAAATATTCTGTTTGGGTATGTTGATATATTTTTTGCGCTAATTGCCCAAGGATGAGTGAGTGGTTGAGTCACATAAGAGAATTATGGAGATCGTAGAGTTTAAATTACCTTTACAACATTCAACGAGCCAATCTAGCCTAACCTTGATAGGCAGATTTACCTGGCAAATCAATAAATTAGTCAAGGTGCGCACAAGTTGTACGGCGCACCACCTTTATAAAAAAAATAAATTATTTTTTATGCTAGTTTTGAGCATGATTTATATTGAATGGTGAAATGGGATTAGTGTAGCCAATCAATATTAGTTAGAAGAGCTACATGTAGGTTTTGATGTAGGTTCTAGAGGTGAAATCACAAAGAGCTAAAGGTGGCGTATTGAGAAGAATAAGTAATAAAGAGGATAGATTTTTGTTAGATTCATGCGTAGAAGGAGAGAGTAGAGGATTCATAATTGGGAAAATAGCTCAATTGATTAACTGGGCATAAACAACCGACTATATACAACTGTAACTAACAATTAGGCACTAAGTTTCTAAATTAACTCTAACATATCACAACTTCTAATATGTAAACTTAGGCCCCATAGCTCTAACCAACTAACTTCTATATACATCAATGTTCCCCCTCAAGCTGCAGGGTGTAAAATGTTTAGCACATCAAGCTTGCCAAGTAGAAACTGATGCTGAGGTGAGGCCAATCCTTTGGTGAGTATGTCTGCTTGTTGATTTCTTGTAGAAATGTATTCTGTTTGTAGGATCCCTTGTTTGAGCTTCTCCCTAATGAAGTGATAATTAATTTCAATGTGCTTTGTGCGCTCCTGAAATATGGGATTAGCAGCTATTTCGATTGCTGCTTTACTGTCGGAAAATACGATAACTGGTTGATGAATTGGAGACCCTAGTTCTGCAAACAACCCTCTCAACCACACTATCTCAGCTACTGCAGAGGCCATACTTTTGTATTCAGCTTCAACACTGCTTCGAGAGACTGTGTGTTGCTTTTTCAACCTCCAAGAAATTAGGGAATCGCCAAACTTAACAAGATAACCACTGACAGACCTTCTACCTATTGGACATGTTGCGCACTCTGAATCACATAAGTCAATCAAGGCCTCAGCTGGTCCTCTTCTCATGATCATACCTGGTGCTTGTATTAGGTATCTCACAACACGAGTGGCTGCATCCATATGGGATCTTTTTGGAGTCTGCATGAATTGACTCAAAATCTGTACTGAGTAGCTGATGACTATAAGGTACATGAGTTTTCCAATCAACTTTTGATAGCTTGTGACATCTATCAAAGGATCAGATACTTTACTTCCAATCCCCTTATCATACTCAAGTGAAGTAATCTTCTGATTGAGTTCTAGGGGTGTAATAGCAGGTTTTGCTCCACTTAAGCCCATCTCTGAGATGAGCTCTATGGTGTATTTCCTCTGATTAAGAAGGATTCCTTGCTGAGACCTCAAAACTTCAATCCCTAGAAACTATCTCAGTTCACCTAAATCTTTCACCTTAAATTTCTGATGCAGTACTGACTTGGCTTCATTAATAAGCTCTATACTGCTTCCAGTTAACAGTAAATCATCCCCATAGATTAGGATAATGAAAATCTCATTCCCAGATTTATTAGTGAACAAGGAGTAGTCATAAATACTTTGGCTGAAGCCTGCACTAAGTAAGGCCTCTATAAGTTTAAGATTCCACTGCCTTGATGCTTGATTGAGTCCATATAGGGATTTCAACAGCCTGCAGACCTTTTTCTCCCCTTGTCTTTGAAAACTTGAGGCAAGTCCATAAATACTTCCTCATCTAGGTCTCCTTGTAAGAAAGCATTGAATACATCCATTTGATAAAGGCCCCAGTCTTTAGAAGCAGCTAATGCTATTATTGACCGGACTGTCACCAGCTTTGCCACTGGTGAAAAAGTTTCATGATAGTCTAGGCCCTCTTGTTGACTATATCCCTTAGCAACCAAGCGAGCCTTAAATATTTCCACCTCTCCATTGGCTTTGTACTTGATGTTGTAAACCTATTTTGACCCTATAGGTAATTTCCCATGAGGCAAGTCCACTACTTCCCATGTCTTGTTATCCTCCAATGCCTCAATCTCTTGTGTCATAGTCTGAATCCATCATTCATCCTGCACTGCTTCTCTAAAGTTTTGTGGTTTTTTGGTTATGGAGAAGGTCCTTACGTAGTCTTTGTACTTCTTTGTGCCACAGTCATAAGACAAGAAGTTGGAAATAGGATAAAGATAGTGTGAGTCTTTCTTGGTGACAGCAACATGGTCTTGCATCCAGATTGGAGGATGTTTGGTTCTAGTTGATTTCCTATTGAGCATAGTAGGAAGTTGTGTTGAAGCAGTTTGTTCTTGTAATGTTTGAGCAGCCCTGCGTGGTGTACTTGCCTGAGCAGCTGTATCTGGTGCAACTGTGTGATCACTTGCTGGAGCTGGTACTTCTTTATAAGTATCTAAATCAGATGCTACTTGATCTTGTGCATCTTGATCTATTGTGCCAGGTGAATCTGTATCTCCATGCCCTTCAGATTCAGTGATATCTGCTGATCCTACTGACTCCATGGTATGCAGTTCTCCTTGTTGTTGGGATTCAAAAATACCTGCAATGGGTACTGAAACTTGTTGATGGTGTGCTGTGATAAAAGGAAACACAGATTCCCTAAACAAGACATCCCTGCTAACAAAGAAAGAGTTAGTAGTCTTGTCAAATAATCTATACCCCTTCTAAGTAGAGGAATATCCCATTAGGAAAGATTCCTTAGCTCTTGGCCCAAAATTATCTTTCTTAACCACATTTGTAGCATAACACAGGCATCCAAAGGTTCTGAGATATGCTAGTGAAGGTGGCCTTCCATACAACAATTCAAAAGGGCTTTTCTTACCTAGTACTCTAGTAGGAAGTCTGTTTATAAGATAAACAGCTGTTTGAACACATTCTCCCCAATATTTTCTTGGTATCCCAGCTTGGAATTTCAGTGCTCTAGCAGTGTCTAAGATGTGCTTGTGTTTTCTCTCAGCCACCCTATTTTGTTGTGGGGTGTGCACATAGCTATTCTGATGGATTACTCCATGAACTTGCAGGAACTCACTCCACTGATGATTAAAAAACTCTCGATCATTGTCTGTTCTAATCACTTTAATGCATGAGTTGAACCGTGTCTTAACCATACAGAAGAACTGCTTCAAGAAAATGATGGTTTCACTTTTCAACTGCATTAGAAAAACCCAAGTTTCTCTAGTGTAATCATCTACCACTGTAAGGAAGTAATATCTATTATCATGTGTAGCAACTTTGTAAGGTTCCCAAATATCCATGTGAACAAGTTGAAATGGTTTTGTACTTAGGTGGTCACTAACAGGAAAAACTAACCTACATTGTTTAGCCAAGGGACAAATGGAACACTTATTATGTATTGTATTGTCTACTTTATTATGCAAGAAAGAAATATGTTGCATCACTGGTAATGAAGGATATCCTAATCTCCTATGCCAAAAATCTCCTGAAACATCATTCTTATGCAATGTGATGATAAGAGCAGCTGCTAACGGTCATGTTCCTCTTCCCCTCAGCAAGTAAAGTCTACCAGTTTCCCTACCAATCCCCTTCATCCTATCACTGTAAAGGTCCTGAAAGACACACATTTTGGAGAGGAAAAGAGCACCACATTGTAAGTTCCTGGTTAGTTTTGAGACTGACATTAGGTTGAACTTAAAGTCAGGAACATACAACACATTTTCTAGTTTGTTATCTGCTGATAATTGTCTCTACCAATGTGAGTAACATCAATACTGGTTCCATTTGGCAGTCTCACTTTCTCTCTTTTACAACTATCCACACTCTTAACATCATTCAGTAATCCTAGTGAGGATGCTATGTGATGTGTGGCCCCTTGAATCCACTATCCACTTATCACTATAGACATTTGATGCAAGAGACACAATGTTACATGCCATGTTGTCTTGTGTTTGATTGTCATTGTGTGCATCCTTGTTGATCAAGTGCATAATCTGTGGATATTGTATCTCAGTGAAGAAAAAATTTCCTCCTTTCTGTTGTGATGTTCCCTGAGAATTAGAGGTTATTGCTGGCCCTTCTACATTGTTAACTACAGTAAAAGGTCCTTTAGGTCTATAATCTCTCCCTTGATGCCCTTTATTTCCTCTGAAATCTTCAGGATATCCAATAATTTTGAAGCATTTTTCTTTTATGTGGCCTTTCATGTGGCAGTGTTTGCACTGCAGGAATTGTTTCTTTCCTCTAAATCCTTGACCTCTTCCTGCTTGCATTGCCATAGGATCTACCTTCTCTGCCATTGCACTACCACCCATGGATTGTTTACTTTCATCTTATGTGATCATAGCATATGCTTGATTAAGAGTACGCTCAGTTGTTTTCATTAAAATCTGCCTTTTAATTTGATCATGTGTATCATTCAAGCCATCCAAAAACTGCATCAATCTCTGTTGATGTAAGTGCACTATATACTCATTCGATTTTACACATCCACAGGTTGGAGATGGTACTAACACATCATACTCTGCTCATAGCTCCTTCAATTTGGTGAAGTACACAGCTATAGAGTCAGATCCCTGTGACAGTCGTGAAATTCCTCTGTGTAATAAAAAATTCTCACTTGATTCACCTTATCAAACCGTTCCTTGAGATCATCCCACACAGCATGTGCATCTGATGCATAAATGATTCCACTCAATTGATCCTTCAAGACAAAGTTCATCATCCACGAATGCACTATTGCATTGCATGTCTCCCATTCCTCATGGAGATCAGCTTCAAAGGATGCCTTAATGCATGTTCCATTGATGAACCCTAATTTGCGCTTTGCCTTAAGTGCAAGCCGCATAGATCTACTCCACAAGCCATAATTCTCAGAACCTGTGAGTTGGATTGGAATCAACACTAATCCTGGAGCGTCAGAGGGTTGTAGGAACAAAGGTTGGGTGCAATCGATCTTAGTTTTCTTCGCCATTGTTGAACAATCTCAAATTCAACTCAATTGTACACAATCGAAAAAAATTAAAGGAAAAAACAACAACAAAATTCTACAATTTTTGCAGAAATTTCACCGATCTACTGAGAAATGAAGAACATAGTGATGACTTTCAATTTTTGAGAATAAGAGAAGATCTTACTAGGTTGAGCTTCAGAATCGAGGAATCTATCTCCCGTGCTCTGATACCATGTTAGATTCATGCGCAGAAGGAGAAAATAGAGGATTCATAATTGGAAAAATAGCTCAATTGATTAACTAGGCATAAACAACCGACTATATACAACTATAACTACCAATTAGGTACGGAGTTTATAAATTCAACTCTAACATACCACAACTTCTAATATGTACACTTAGGCCCCATAACTCCAACTAAGTAACTAACTTCTATATACACCAATAATTTCATTAAGTAAGTTTATGATTAACCTCTAGTACTTCATTCCAATAATCGTAACATTGTGTAACAACTACTATTTGTTACTGAATGTTGCAAGTTTGTTTTCTCCTGCCAGATAAAGGGGCCTTCTGGAGAGCAGATTCATAACTTCCATCACGACTAGTGAAAAATATGAGTTTGTCGCTCACAGAAAAGACGTTTACCAGTTTTGCTTCACAAATAAATCGCCTTATCATGGAACTTTAGATTTCGATGTGCATGTTGTCCATTACACATACTTTGGTCAGCATGCAAATGATGGTAATAATCTTCTTGGACTCTGTCATTTTCTTTCTTGTTTCTCTTTTGGTTCATCATTTTCTTTTCTTCAACTCTATTGTCATACTAAATGGCTACAGAACACTTTGATCCATTGCTGGAACAAATATCAAAGTTAGAAGCAGCTCTTTACAACATACAATTTGAACAGCATTGGCTTGAAGCACAGACTGACCGCCAGGCATTAGGTATCGTTTTCTCTTGAGATTTTTCTGGTTCACTTCCCCTTTTTTCTCCTAACCAACACAATCTTATATCCGAGCATAGTTAAAGATTGAATTATGAAAATATGCACAAGTGCTGCAAAATGCCATAGGCCCCTACCAGAACCAATCTCTCGTACTCTTTGGGCATGATAGTCTTCACATGAAGTATGTTGTCCTTTATATTGGGAAAAAGGAAGTAAAAAGTACCATAAGTAGGGGCAGAGCTAGTGTGTTGGTTAGGGGTTTGGCCGAACCCAGTAACTTTGGTTCAAGCTCTGCATTTATCTTATGAAATTCGTTGAATATATACAAATTATTAATTTAGGACCCAATAACTTAAAAGAACTAGAATTCTGAACCATAAGCTTCAAATCCTGGCTCCGCTTCTAACACTGATGAAGCATGGTCTAGCTAAACTCAGAATTCAACAACCATAACACATATCTTCACTCCCCGTTGTAATCTTCATATATAGTAGATCGCTCAGCCTGATTCCACTTAAAGAATGGAGGAGCATAAGTTGTACAAAATTGTGCGTGTTAAGCTTTATCCAACAAAAAAAAAGCGAGAAACGAAGTTGCTTTTTGTCAGTGTTAAATTTAACTCATATTGGAGCTAACTATTTCCTGCTGGAAATGTAGTGAACGGAGGTATGAGCCAAAGAGCAATCACCAAAGCCATTCTTGAATCAGTTACCCTTATTGGTGTCAGCTTTCTTCAAGTCTTCCTCCTCCAACGCCTTTTTGAACAGAAGGTTCGAACTATTAGAGTTTAGACTTGCATTCCTGGAGCTAGAATTCAAACGTGGATGGAACTTCACTCTTCTTTAGGAGAGCAAAAAAGAATCAAGTCCCGTGTAGTTCACAATTGGTCAGTTAAATAGACCGCATTTACGAACTTTCCAGCCATAAGCAGCAGGCAACTTGGATTCTTCATCGGTTTGTGTGGTGAAACAGGGTATTTTATTGACTGCTAACACTGGAGAGTTCTTGGTTGCAAGATTCACAAGTTCCATATACAAGTCAGGCGTTGCTTAACGTATTAAACTATCAGAAGTTCTTTCATCTAAAACTTTCCACTTTACAATGGTGTTTTCCTTTCTTTCTTACACTCCTTAGCTCCTGCCCATTCAAAATTTGCTACATAAATTGGAAAGAAGGGAGTATTGATTTACTCGAGAAATTCTAAACGGTCTTAATAATATAAAGTAATGGGCTCTATGATGATCATATGAATGTAAAGATGTCTTTTTCTTCTTGTTCTTTGTCTTATTTTATAAGCTATAGTCAAGAATATTAAACCAAAGAGTAAAAAAATGGATCTATTTTGACATGACCTTTTTATCATATCCTATAAAAGAAAACGTATGCAGGAAACAGTCTAATCAGGTACAAGGTACAAGAGGGATCCATTGAATAAGATCCTTGTCCTTCTCTTTTTTTTCCGAAAGAAAGGTGAGATTCGAACAAAATCAATGAAACAAGAGAAATTCGAGTGAATGAAAATGACAAATAAAGAGAACGAGCTCCTTTTGAAACATGTCAAGCTTCAGCTGTTAAACTTGTAAGCTAATAGTAACAATAATAAACTCAAGATTAGAAATAATTAAACACATCGATAAGGCAATATGATTTGGTAGTAAAAAGATGTAATCTGAGCAATATTATAATATAACAGAGTTTTATTCCAGTAGGATCCATCACAACTTGACTACAGCTCCAGACTTCTAGAATACTATTAGCATAAAGTTTTCAAAAAAGTAATACTTTCCATTGCAGTGTCTAGGAGCAAACAGAGTTCATCAATCGGCATCACCGGACCGCATGCAGCAGAACCATTTCTTCTGAAAAAAGCAACATGTTCACAATGTTATTATCTACAAAAAATGACTCTAAGACTGTGTATAACTTTAAGAGTTTATGTTATGTATACCGTTAGTATAAAGAATTTTCTACATTATTAGGTCATTGGAGCAACAATAAGGTTGTCTCCGTGTGACCATGGGTCATGGGCTATGTTGCTCAGACTCTCCCAAGATATTGCGGGTTGCATGTCGGATCCTCTAAATGCAGTGTATTTTTGGAGGATCCGACACGATTGCAACATTATTTTGGAGAGTCCGCGCAACATAGGTCATGGGCTTGAGCCGTGAAAGCATCCACTAATTTTTGTATTAGGTTCGGCTGTCTATATCATACCCCTACGGTTGCGACTCTCCCTGGACCCTGCGTGAATGCAGTACGCCTTGTGCACCGGGATGGCCTATACCATCAGATCATATTTACCTATTGTAACAGATAACCAACCCTATTTTCAGGATTACGGATCCCACTTCTAACTTTAAACAGTTCATGGAAGGATCTCAACGGTTATATAACCAATCTTACTTTTATATCTACTTTATTTGAATTAGATTTGCAGTTCCAATCCAACACGAGTGCTTTTGTAAATACTTTTTAATATTTTTAATTCTAAAGGCAAGAGAGATCACCCCATCCTTTTCTCCCTTTTGTCAGTTAGCCAATTAAAATTTCTCTAGAAACTCCAACATTTCAGTAGATATTTTTTGGATTTTGTATTAGAAAAGTCTTTTGGGTAAAATGGGTGGTAATTAGTGAGCCCCATATGTGCTTAGTTTTGTGTGCGATATTTTACTTATTATGTAAATATAACTCTCCCTCTTATATATTGTAAAAAGCATCTGGAATGTATTAGAATAAAAATAGAATTCCAAAAAGTTTTAGCTTTCTCTTTCTTCATCTTTAAATTGTTGTAGCAATTTACTGCTGCAATTTCGCTACTGTTCCTTTTTGTAGCTTTGAAGTTCTTATTTCTTTTCTTTCAACTTGGTACTAGAGCTTATTTCTTAAGGGATATGAATCTAATCTAGTTGTTTGTCTCATCTTATTTTTGGTTTTTCTTGGATTTATTTTCTGGGTAAAGTGATCATGGAAAATCAACAAACGACCGGTCCTCCAATTTTTACCGGTGAGAATTATCAAATTTGGGCCATCAAGATGAAGGCTTATCTAAAGGCTCTCAAATTATGGGAAGTTGTGGAGAGAGAACCTGCAGTCCAACCTATGAGAGATAATGCAACTCTCATTGAAATTAAAAGGTATGATGAACTGGTGACTAGATCTCCGAAAGCTCTCACCTGCATACATTCAAGTCTTACGGAAGTGATGTTTACAAGAGTTATGGCGTTTGAAAGTGCTAAAGAGGCATGGAATAAGTTAAAGGAGGAGTTTAAAGGCAGCAACAGAGTAAAGTCTGTTAGAGTCTTAACTTTGAAGAGGGAGTTTGAGCTTTTGAAGATGAAGGACTCAGATAGTGTGAAAGAAAGCTAATAGAGATTGTGAACCACATAAGAATACTTTGGTGAAAACTTTCCAGATCAGAAAGTTGTAGAGAAGATCTTGGTCAGCCTTCCGGACAATTTTGAATCAAAAAATCTCAGCTATTGAAGAGGCTTGTGACCTAACTACTCTTACAGTAGCTGAACTGATCTCTAAATTGCATGCCCAAGAGCAAAGAGTGACTATGAGAAGTGAAGGGATTGTTGAAGATGCCTTTCAAGTAAGGCATAAATTCAAGCAACGGATGTAAGGCAAAAAAGTTTTCTTCAATAACTCTGAAGAGGTAAAATCTGGTGAAAACCAAGGTGATTCGTCAAGAAAAGAAAAATTCCCACCTTGTGGTATTTGTAAGAAGACAAACCACTTGGAGAAGAATTGTTGGCAGAAGTTAAAGAGGCCTCCAATTCAATGTAGATATTGCAAGAAATATGGGCATATTGAGAGGAATTGCAGGCAAAAGCAAAATCAAAGTGGTCAGTCTTCCTAACGAGTAAATTTCACAGATGATTACCAAGTTGGAAAATCAGAGGAGGAGGTTTTCATGGCGTTGCACACATCACATGTTGATGGATGTAATTGGTATGTTGATAGTGCCTGCACAAGGCACATGGGGATTGATGAAAATCTATTTGTCACCTTGGATAGATCTGATAGAACTAAAGTGAAGCTTGGAAATGGTGCATTGGTGCAAGCTCAAGGTAGAGGTTCAGTACAATTTCCTTGTGACGAAAGTATAAAGCTCATCCATGATGTTCTTTATGTGCCAAACTTGACTCAAAATTTGTTGAATGTTGCTCAGTTGCTTCATAAAAATTATTCTCTTAATTTCAAGGATAAAAAATGTGTCATTTATGATCCTAAAGGATGTGAAGTAGCTAATATTAGCATGATTGACAATTCTTTTCGAATTTCATGCTATTCTGTTAATTATTGCTCTTTTAATGTTGAACTCAATGATACCTAGCTTTGGCAAAAAAGTTTTGGTCATTACAACCTTAGTTCATTGGTGTATAAGCAATCAAAGACTATGGTGCTTGATGTACCCAAAATTGATATGTGCAGAGATGTTTGTGACTCATGTCAATTTGGTAAAATGCATAGACGATTCTTTCCTAAAGGAAGTCTTTGGAGGGCTAAGGAAAAGGTAGAGTTGGTTCATACAGATTTATGTGGACCAATGAGGATGACCTCTTTACGTGAAAACAAATATTTTATTCTCTTTGTGGATGTTCTAACTAGAATGACATGGATATACTTTCTAAGCAGCAACACTCAAGTATTTTCTGTTTTCAAAGAATTCAAGGCAATGGTAGAAAGGGAGAGTGGTTGCAGGTTGAAGTATATAAGGTCAGATAATGGAGGTGAATATACACCGTATCAGTTCAGCAAATATTGTTAAGATTTGGGTATTCAACAACAATTCACTGTTAGTTACACTCTAGAATAGAACGTGGTTTCTGAGAGGAAGAACAGAACAGTGATGGAGATGGCAAGGCATATGTTGGTAGAAAAGAAGATGCTTAAATATTTTTGGGCTGAAGCAGTCAATACCGCAGTCTATTTGCTAAATAGATTACCAACTAGAGCAAACCAAGGCATGACGCCATTTGAACCATGGAAGGGTATAAAGCCATCTGCAAGACACTTGAAGTATTTGGTTTGGTGTGCTATGCACATGTTCCTGATGCTAAGGGAGGCTAATTAGATAGCAAGGTAGAATTGTGTATTCTGTTGGGCTATAATACAGTTGCAAAAGGGTATAAAGTGTACAATGTTAGAAGCAAGAAGGTGTTTGTCAGCAGAGATCTTGTAGTGGACGAGTCTAGCCACTACGACTGGGATCGAGATACTGTTATGAAGAAACAAGGTGAGAGTACTCCAATTGCAACTCCAAATCTGCAGAAGAGTGATGCTTCCTCTAGTCCTAATGCTGGAATATAAAACAATTCAGATGTTGATATGACTACTGATTCTCCTATTTTGAAGACCAGATCACTACCAGAAGTCTACGAGTAATGCAATTTTGCTCTAGTTGAATCATCCTCTTATAAAGAAGCAGCATGTCAGGAAGTCTGGATTTCAGCAATTGAGGAGGAACTTGCCATGATCAATAAAAATGATACCTGGGAGTTGATTGATAGGCCAGAGCAGAAGAATATTATCGGTGTTAAATGAGTCTATAGAACAAAGTTCAATCCAGATGGCTCCATTTTCAAACATAAAGCTAGACTTATAGTTAAAGGCTATTTTCAGAAGCCTAGAATGGACTTTGGCGATACGTTTTCTCCTCTTGCAAGGCATGAGACAGTAAGATTCCTTGTGGCGCTTGCCACACAATACAAGTGGAAAATCTTCCATTTAGATGTCAAATTTTGCATTTCTTAATGGGTTGCTTGAAGAAGACATTTATGTTAAACAACCTGAAGGTTTTGCAATTTTAGGTGAAGAAGACAAGGTATATAAGCTTAAAAAAGCTCTCTATAGTCTTAAACAACCTCCAAGAGCTTGGTATAGCAGGCTGGATACTCATTTGCTGTCTCAAAACTTCAACAGAAGCCTAAATGAGCCTACTTTGTACTTCAAAAGGTAAGCTGATAGGAAGTTGATTGTGATATCAGTTTATGTTGATGATTTGATGGTCATAGGTGAAGACCTTCTTGCGGTTCAAGAAGTCAAAAATGAAATGTTAAAAGTTTTTGAGATGTCTGATCTAGGAGAGATGAAGTTTTTCCTGGGAATAGAGAGTGCTCAATCTTCTGAAGGAATTTTCTTGTCCCAATAGAAGTATGCCTTAAATCTGTTAAAAGGGTTCGAGCTTGACAAATGCAAACCTGTTGCAACTCCACTTGTTATGAATGGCAAGTTGATGAAGGATGATAGCAAAGAGAGGGCAGATCCGAAACTTTATAGAAGTCTTATTGGGAGCCTATTGTATGTTACTGCCTCCAGGCCAGACATGATGTTCGCTACTAGTTTGTTGTCTTGATATATGCAAAGTCCAAGCATTAAGCATTTTGGAGCTTCTAAAAGGGTGTTGAGGTACATTAGAGAGACAATTGAATATGGAATTTGGTATCGAAGCGTGGAGAAAGGAGTTCTTGTCGATTATTCAGATAGTGATTGGGGTGGATGTGTGGATGATTACAAAAGCACATCTGGTTACTCTTTTTCTTTTGGTTCAGCCATTTTCTCATGGAACACAAAGAAGCAAGACATTGTAGCTCAATCTTCAGCGGAAGCCGAGTATGTGACTGCTGCTACTGCTGCAAATCAAAGAATTTGGCTGAGAAAGATCTTGTTTGAATTCGATCTGTTGCCAAAAGAACCAACAGTGATCTATGTGGAAAACAAATCAGCCATTCAATGGCTGAAAATCAAGTGCAGCATGGAAGAACGAAGCATATCAACATCAGATTTTATGCTTCAAGAGATGCGGAGAAGAATGTGAAGTTTAAGCCGGTGCATTGCAGTAGTAAAGAGCAACAAGGTGATATTTTAACCAAGGCGCTTCCCACCAACAAGTTTGAGTTTCAAATAATGTTGCAAGGAGTTTCAATGAAAAATCTTAAGGAGGAGTGTTAGCCAATTAAGATTTATTTAGAAACTCTCACATTTCACTAGATATATTTTGGGTTTTGTATTAGACAAGTCTTTTGGGTAAAATGGGTGGTAGTTAGTGAGCCACATCTGTGCTTAGTTTTGTGTGCGATATTTTGCTTATTATGTGAATGTAACTCTCCCTCTTATATATTGTAAAAAGCACTTGAAATGTATTAGAATGAAAATTGAGTTCCAAAAGTTTTAGCTTTCTCTTTCTTCATCTTCAAATTGTTGTAGCAATTTACAGCTACAATTTCGCTGATGTTCCTTTCTGTAGCTTTGAAGTTCTTCTTTCTTTTCCTTCAACTTTGTCGTCCCCATGTCGCCACACATGCAGAATGTTGAGGTAAAAAAGGAGCCTTTTGACAATAAATCAGTATTCACATGGAGAATAGACGAAAAGGTACAAGATAGTTCAAAATCTTAATTTCGAATGGAAGAGAAGTGATTCTGTAGGACAAGAAAATTCAGATAGCAGGCAAAAGCCAAAAGTAGAAAGCTCAAATTGTTATATTCCAGTATGTAGAGGCATATGTTAGAAAGAATCAAATTGTATAACCAAATTCAATGTCTTAATATGAACATTTCAAACTACATTCAAAGTCATCTTATACATATCTGAGCACGCATACTCTTTGACAAAATTTATCTTTCTTTTAAAATGACATGAAATGATGAATTACCAACACAATACAAAATCAAATTATTGTGACATTTTCTTTGTCAGTTATGGGCGTAGATTGAAACTTAAACACAATGCTCATCATATAATTATGTTTAAGTCGAAGGTCTCCAGAAACAGCCTCTTTATCTTCACAGGGTAAGGGTAAGGTCAGGTGTACACACTACCCTCCCTATACCGTACTTGTGGGATTATACTATGTATGTTGTTGGTATTGTTGCTCATCATATAATTATGTAACTCTTTTTATTCTTGCTAATTACTATTTCTTGGTTCTCCATTTTTATTGTTGTTCTCTAGTCTATACCTTAGAATATTATTTCTACGTGCTATTTTTCCCAACAAAAGCGTCAAAACTTGAGGCAATGATAACATAAAAACAGGTAGATAGTCATAGGACGATCAGCCACAACTTACAGATTGAGGCTTTCCAAGAGTTGTTGTATGCTTGTAGTTTTTCTTTGGCGGGGAGTGATCTATCTTGCCCGTCTTCTTCTCGTTTCGAGCTTTCTTAAAGATGACTGAGAACCTCTCAGCTGAAGCTGGGTCGTTGACATCCCACTCACCAAACTTCGGAAGTGGGCGACCTTTCTATATAGTGAATAAGAAAAACGATGAATCACGAAGTTCTATATATGTCAAAATATATATGTAAATGAAAATGAATCACATAAGCTTTAAGCTTTGCCTTTTACATGTTACATGCTAGCAGAAAAACACTCCTAATATTGAAAACATAAATGGTAAAGGTAGTAATAAGCCTCAGCTGTCTCTCATCACAGAGTGTTATATATAGACTACGATGATTTTGATGCTAAAATAGTAAGATACTGCATAATTAACTGCATACAGAATTTATAAATCAGAATTATGCCGAGTCTTATTGGCATATACTCAGACAGGACTATGACTCGTAGAAAGCAGACGACTTAAAGTAAACGTATGACTAAAACATATATTCCTAACTAATTGATATGTGAATATGCAAGTCACTAACCGGGAAAAAGCTCTTGACATACACCGAGTAACAACATTTAACTTTGATTTAGATAGACTGTTGGTCAATAAAGTGGGATGAAAACCATGGGATCAGGGTCAAATTCCAACAAAGAAAAAAAATGTTATTGTGATTTTGTCTTATCTGCCTAAACTTTAAGCCTATGCTGGTAGGAGGCAGTAAATATAAGATGAAATAGTCGAGATGTGCACTCACCATCATTATAAAAAATACAAAAGAAAGAAAGAAAGAAAAAAACTAAATGTTCTCTAAAATCTAATTTCACAATTATTTGTATGTTGGTATTGAACATACATGATATTGGCTGATAGATATCTCAAAAAGACATTATATGGGAATCATAAATTTAAAAAAGGACAGCTCAGTGCACAAAGCATCCTGCATTCATGCAAAGAGAAGCACCGCACCCTAAGGGGTATGATATAGACAGCTTACACTAATGCAAGCATTAGTGGCTGGTTCCACAGCTTGAACCCGTGACCTATAGGTCACCCAGACACAACCTTATTGTCGCTCCATGCTCCCCCCTCAAACCCATAAATTGCAGAAGATTACTAATAGAACAGAAAAATATAAGTCAACCATGCATTGTGAAAGAACAAAACAAATGCTCACAATCAGAACTCAAAAATACAATTTTTAAACCTTATAAAGAAAACAAACATATAGAGAATTGTGAATCATACCGCCATGTCTTTAGAGTTTGGAAAGAGAGAATTTCAAAAATTTGATGGGAAAATGTGAATGCTCAATATAATTGATTGAGTAATTAGTATTTCTTTCTTCTTCTTTTTTTCCTTTTCTTTCAAAGGGAACAAAAAATAGGAAGAGTCAGTTCTCAAGAAAAGGGAAAAAAGAGAGAGAAAATCTCTCTCCTTTTTCTCTTTCTTGAACTCTACAACTGAATTATGGAAATGTTCGTTCGATATAAAAAGGAGAAAAATGGAGAAAGAGACTGAACAACTGGCTTCAATGTGAACCACTGGTTACCACCGGTGGTTTTATTTTTTTATTTTTTTTATTTTTATTTTGTGATGAGCATTATGATTTCATTTGTTGTTTGAATAGTTAAAAGTACAATTATTTACCAAGTGTAACTTATAATTATGGGTTTGTTAAGGTGGTTACACTTACAATCGAATTATGGATTTGTAACTAAGAATGACATTAGAAAATATCTTGCAATATAATGTGGAATCACGTACAAGTGTTGAGAATATTGAATGAAGAATTTAGAAGTTAAAAGAGTTTTGAGTAGAGATGGTGAGTTATGAAATGTATATCGAATTCAATTTAAACTTATATTTTGTGCGTGCTTCAACGACAACGTAGTGTGTTTTGTGATCGCGGACATATGATTAGATTCGCAACTACAAAAGTTACAAGGTTATATCAAACAACATCAAGTTATATGAATATAGTAGATCAACGGATATGCATCCAAATCAAATGTACGTGCGTAGCATGGCCTTTTTCCCATGAATGCATGATATTCCATTCCTCGTGAGTCTTGATCATCCTCTTTGTCAATACCACGTTTTTAATGGTATCGTAACTTTAATTTGCATCTGAATATATGTTTTCAGTGGCGGGGTCAAAAATTTTAATATGAAAAAAATACAAAAATAATACAAACTTGCATAGTGAGTGTATAGACTTAACTATTTTAAGGAAATTCAACAATTCATAGATGTACATAAAAGTTTATCTTTTATCGTAATTGTATCCGACAAGGGGGATTCTATTGAACCCTTAAACCATTTGGTGCTACGTGCATTCACCTTTAAAGCACACAATATTCTCCACCATGAGGATATTATAGCCTATAGGAGTATCTCTTAGACAATTCTCTCACTTGGTTGCTAAATTTACTAGAGATTGAGTAATTGCTTTAGCCTACATTTGTGATAACTAAAAAAAAACGTTGCAGCAACAATAATCCGTTGTCGTCCAGCGGTTAATATTTGGCTTTTCACTCAGGAGACCCGGAGTTGATTCCGGCAATGGAACTTTTTAATATATTATCAAAGGTAAATGGTCAAAAGGTAATTAATTCACCCATTTCTTTTAAATTCCGGTTTGAGACGATAATTGTCTTCTTTTGGAACCAAAATCATTGGCATATTTAATTATTTCGTATTAAAAGGAAAATTAATTTAAATGTGTAATGTAGTTCTCCTTTACTAGTAGGACTATGGCCAATCAATAAGTTAGCATTTTGGGATTAGAATAACGAAAACTGGTCGTGAGGCGTGACATCTAAACCAACACTAGTTAAATATTTTTGATTTATCTGTAAACAAACAAACACACACACACACACACACACATATATATATATATATATATATATATATATATATACCCTTAAAACGGATAATAATTAGATTTATACACGGTTTTAAGGATATGTGAATTGATTCAACACAAATAATCAAGAATGCTAGATAAACGAGTTAAATATAGAATGAATAACCAAATCAATTGTGATGTTACGGCCGGGCTCGGATTTGTGCTGAACAATAATTTTGCCCTTGACCAGACCATTGGTTCGAAGCCAGATGTATATGAAGAACAACAATAAAATAAGAACTTTTCAATGGCTAGAAAGCAGAGAAATAAGTTTGTATTACCTTGGTATGCATGTTATATTGTGTCCTATTAAATAAAAAGCTTCCCCTATATATAGTATGAGACTTTCATCCCTAGTACAATTCTAAAAAAGGTAAAAATCTTTCTTTCTCGTTAATTACTGATCTGTTACCGACATCGGGCGAGATCTGCGCCGTGATATCCGGTTGGGTGCGGATATCACGGTCCTCTGTTAGTCGTGTGCAGCTGTTTGCCATATTTTCTGAGGTCTCGGAGCTCGTTTTGGGTTCGAGGAGTGTTGTCTCATCGGTCCGATGGTAATCACTCCATTCGATCCTCGATACAAAGAGTTCCCAGCTTCGATTTCGATCTCATATATTCATTCTCTTACCTCGTTTGATCAACCGGGAAATCGAGGTGTGCTTTAACCCTGGTTTCACCCGTATACAGATAGTCCCCTCATTTCCCAGAGAGCAGGTTTACCGAAATGATGGAAAACGAAGATAAACCCCGATTCCTTCCTTTGTATATTTCAACCGAGGTGACGGACAAGCCGAAATGTCCCATCAGTCGCGTCATTTTAGCTTCGGACACGTGTCGATCATCGTTTAGTTGTCTTCGAATACAAATCACCGCATAATGATTGCATTTTCTCCTATAAAAGCTTCGACCCTCTTCACTTTTTTCACTTTCTGCTCTTAGCTCTTACCTTCGAACTTTATAAAGGCTTTCAACTTTCTCAAATCTTCATATCTCGCTTCTTGAACCTTCACATCTTCATCTCTAACCTTCAAACCTTCACGTTTTTCCATGGATTTGCAACCCAACTCCATATCTTCATTTCTAACCTTCAAATCTTCATACGCCCTTTTCAAATCTTCATATTTTCCCAAATTAACAATGGCCAAAACTTCCAAGTCTGTACCATAGCAGACGGCCCCTTCATCTTCTCACCCGGCCCCAAATGTCGAGGTGGAAGCCCCCGAGGTGCTTCCAAAGCCTCCTATGAAAAGCTTCATACCTTGGGGAAGTTCTATCGTAGATGATTTCAAGTCCGAGAAGGCCTCCGTCAAACAAGACCGAGGCGAAGGAGCATGGAGATATATATGCTCCCTTACTGAAGATACCCTTCCCATAGTCCGAGAAGACTGTAAATGGGAAGGCAAGGATGTGGTTGTCCCCGGGCCTAAGGACGATATCACTACCCACGTGGAGAGATATTTAAGTATTTACACTTACCCCTTCACGTTGGGCCCGGTAGACTCAGTAATCCTGGCCTTTTGTAAGAGGTACGAGGTGTTCCTCGGGAAAATCCACCCGTCCCTCTGGAGGATCACGATCCTCCTACACCATTTTGTGAACAACACCGAATCTTCTTGGTTCACCTTTGACTACCTACGCCGTCTGTATAGTTCCCGAATTTTCCAAGGGGGACTAATCAAGCTTATTCGCCGAGCCAGAAAGGTCCCTTTTTCGAGCATCGATGAGGATCGAGATCGAGGTTGGCAAGGGCGTTTTGTTTGGGTAAAAACTAAAGACCTGATCCCTCCCAAGTTCCTGCCATTCCTCGAGAAGTGGAACGCATCTCGTAAGTGTAGTCTTTCCTTTCATTTTTTCTCTCATCGTCAGTATTTATGGTCGTGCGGCTGTTGCCCAAGTTCCTAATGCGGTCTTCTGGCTCAAGGAATAGATCGAAGGAATTGCAAGTAGATGTCATACTACGAGCTCACGTGGCGCAAACTTTCGAAGGGCAAATGGGAAGCCCATTCTCATGGTAAGGCTCTCCCCTGAATAGTTATTACTACGCCCCAAGTTTACACGATGCTGACCTTCTCCTTTTCCTCGTAGGTTTGCCTAATACCACCGAACTTAGGCCGTTGGACGGGGACTAGGATACGTCTTTACCCGTTGAACCCTCCATTTTAGGACAGCCCGGGGCTGCCGCAGAGGAGAAGATAAGGAAAAGAAAGTCCTTGGGTTCTCCGGATCCCGAGGTGAAGATAAAAAAGAGGGCGCCACCCGGGCTCGTAAGCCCAAGCAGAATACTAAGTCATGGGTACCAGACTCTAACTTGCTTCACCGGCTCAAGGATGAGCTCGAAGAAGACGACATCTTTTTCGCCCATGAATCGACCACTACCGGGAGCAGGAGAGAATCGAGGAAAGGGGCCACAAGGTCGATCCCCTTTCGATTCAAGAGGCCGAAGTGGAGACGAGGGCTGTGACCTCCCGAGAAGCCGTTCCTGTTCTAAAGGAGGCATGTGTGATAGACATCATTGAGACACCCTCTTACACCGAGTCCATGCTCGAAGAGGCCCAAACGGGCAAGGAAAAGTCAAGTGAAGGAGTTCAGGGTGCAGATGATCCTCTCTACTCCTTCTTCGATGGATAGACATGTCCACATTGGAAGATTTCTCCGAGCTGGGTCACCTAGAGATACTGAAGAAGGACGTGCCTTCGAGAGTTGATGGACCAAGTACGAGCACAAGATTGGTGAAGCAATTCCTTGCACGGAGCATGGACCGTGATCGCAAGAGGACGGTTGTTCTCGCAGTCCCGGAGGATGCCCGGATCCTATCTGCTCCGGTAGGTGTAGCCAGCTACCTCCGATGCCTTGTGACCGAGAAGGACCGGGAAAAGATGAACGAGATGGGCACGCCAAGTCTCTTTAACGAGGCGCAGCAGGCGCTGAACCGGGTAGGGTTCTAACACTTTTATACTCCCTTCATAAATCTCGCTTAAGTTTTCCCTTGATGTCTCTTACTAGTTTCACTGTTTTACAAGCTTTTTTGCTTCATCATGAAAGTTTCTCGGGTACCGGTTGGAAGCAAGCCAGCTCGAGTTCAAGCTGAAATAAAAGGTCCGGAAGAAGGACATGTACATGCTTTTTAGTGAGCAACAGGATGAGGCCCTTAAAAACCTCCAAGCCAAGCTGGACAAAGCTCAGGAAGAAACCTCAATCCTAAAGTGGGAACATGCCGACCTGGTTGAAAAGGTAAAAGTATTTGAAGCTAAAAATGAGGAGCTAGTCGTGGTGACTAATAACACAACCTCGCAGGTCCAACGGAAGATCGACCAGCTTCGAGCCGAGATGAACGAGGTCAAGGCCATGGCCGAAGTGTAGAAGGGCAGGATGGACCTGCTGGCTTCGGAGAAGGAAACTGCTAAGGAGGAGCTGGCATCGGTTGATAACCAACTCCGGGTGGTGAAGGACAAAGCTGATAAGTGGTCTCAGCTGAACGATGATCTCCGAGCACAACTGAGCTCGGCTGTCGCAAAATGGGATGTCCTCGAAAGAGAATATGAGGCACTGAAGTCCAAATTGGACACAACCTCCACTAATGCTGAGGAAATGGTGGCCCAGTACAAGGACGATGTGGAGGCAGCCGAGACTCACCTAAAGACAAAAGGCTAAATATGTGAAGCGGCTATCTCGAAGAGAGACCTTCGAAGAGATCCACGCCCGAGGTTTCGATTTGTCGATTGAAATCGAGGAAGCCAAAAAGCTCGAGGCCGAGGAAAAGGAGCTCTATGAGCCTGAGGGTGCTGAAGGCTCTGAGGGTTCCAAGGGCTCCGACAGTTCCGGCGATGAGTCGGGCGCTGATGAAGACTAGGCGTAGATGCCTTAGTATTTTTTCAAATTTTGTTTTCCCTTATATATATATATATATTTTGTTTATTTCGAGGCCGTTTTTATTGGGCCTTTGTAAATATATTTCGAAATATATATGAAAATTTTCTCTTTCTGGCAATATTATGTCTTTACTTTTCCAGCATCTTTTTTTAATTTCTATTCATGCAATGTTTTTGATGCCTTAGCATAGAATTAAATATATTTATGGGGCGTTCAGTTTTTGGAGGTCCGAACGGAGCCCGACTTCGATACAACTTCTGTTTGCTTGAGGCTTTGAAACCTCGGTATGATCGGAAGTTTTCAAGGTGCTTAAGTCATTTAGACGATGCTTTTTTCGAGGGTAACGTTTTAGCAGGTTTCGAGTTTTTATAAAGGCCTTACTCTCTAATTACGAGCTTCGGATGTCTCCGAGCCATTTTAAAGGTGGCCGTATCCTTTTGTATTTGGGCACCGCCTAATAGGTTTGGTACTTTTGGGATTCGGTAGTCTGGGTTGTCCAAACTTTCTTCGGGCAAAAGTCCCCTAGTAGAGGTAGCCTTTGGGCTCGATAGTCCCTGAATGGGCTCTTAGGATCCGCAATTGAAGAAGCAAGAAAATGCATGGTAGCAAGGTGGAACTTTATTTCATTTCTCAGTGCGTAAATTACATGATCGAAAGCGCATAAAAACTTGTATCATGGTTAGAGTGGACTATGTGAGCACATTTCATACGACCCTTTGGCCCTTACAATGAATCCTAACCAGCAAGCCTTAGCTTCTAGCATACAAGATTTTTTTTTTCCTTGCTAAAAACCTTAATCCGAGGGTAATGACCCCCAGTATTCGAGGTCGAGATTGATAGGATACGGATACTGTTGATATGAAGTGAATGATCATTGAGTGCGATTTGAGACCGGTCTTCGAATCTAAGTTAGTACATTTTACTGTTGCCTCGTTAAAATCCTTGTAGAAAAATCTATTTTGGGACAGTACCGGTTCAAGGAAAAAAGAGTGCAACGCATGCTTTCAGACCTAATAGCCATGTCCATCGTTGGCCGTTTGCGTGCAAATGTTAGTCCGATTCATAACATGATTAAAGAGTAATTGAGTTCGTACCTTAGCAGTAGTACCGCTTTAAGTGTGTCACGTTCCTGTTGTTCGGTAGTTGCACACCATTTCCTGCTTTGGGTTTGTACGAGCCTTTGCCGGTAATTCCGACAACTCGATATGGTCCTTTACAATTTGGTCTCAGCTTCCCCTCACTTGGGTTTCGGGTGTGTAATATTACTTTCCTCAACGCCAAGTTCCCGATCTTAAGGTGTCGGAGGTTGGATCTTCGGTTGTCGTATCTTTCTGTTCGCTATTTCTGGGTGGCCAACCAGACTAAGGCAGATTTCCACCTTTCATCCAATAGTTCCAGGCTCGTGATCATGGCCTCGCCGTTTGACTCTTCTATCGCATATTGGAACCTGAGGCTCAGTTCCCCCACTTTGACTAGTATTTAATGCTTCGGTCCCGTAGACCTACGAAAATAGGGTGGCCCCATTACTAGACTTCGAAGTTGTATGCCCATAGGACTTCGGGCAGGATTTCCTTCCATTTTCCTTTGGCATCGATCAACCTCTTTTTCAGGTTTTGAAGTATGTCTTTCTCTTTGATTCTTCCTGTCCGTTCCCACTAGAGTGGTAAGATATTGATAGTATCTTCTTAATCTTGTGATCATCAAAGAATTTATTTTTCTTGCTGCCAATGAATTGTTTCCAATTATCGCAAACAATATCGGCCAGTATCCCGAATCGACATATTATATGGTCCCAGATGAAGTCAATGACTTCTTTCTCCCGGACTTTTCCGAACGCTTGAGATTTGACCCATTTGGAAAAATAATTGGTCATATATAGTATGAATTGAGCCTTATCGGGTGCCCATGGTAGGGGACCGACGATATCTATTCTCCACTTCATAAACGGCCACGGAGACAAGACCGAGTGGAGTAGTTCTCTCGGTTGATGGATGATCGGGGCGTGTCTCTGGCAGTAGTCACATTTTCGTACGAAGTCCTTCGCATCTTTCTCCATTTTGATCCAGTAGTAGCGGGCCCTGATTAATTTTCGGACCAACGATTTTGACCCCGAATGGTTCCTGCAAGTGCCTTCGTGAACTTCTCTCAAGGCGTATTCGGTATCTCTCGTCCCCAAGCATCTGGCTAGCAGGCCATCGAACGTTCTCCTGAACAATGTCCCTTCAACCAAGCTAAATCTACAGCCTTGGTATGCAAAGCTCTCGATTCTTTAGTATTCGAGGGCAATTTTCTAGTCTTCAAGCAGTCTATGTACTTGTTCCTCCAATCCTAAGTTAAACTCGTTGAATTTACTTTGGGCGTGGCCTTCTTCTACCACCGATTTCATGAGTTGTACTACTATTCCTGAATTGAATTCATCGACATCGACCGACGATCCCAAGTTAGGTATAGCATCGGCCTCGCTGTTCTGATCTCGTGGCACGTGCTGCAGGGTCCATTCCCTAAATTGATGCAGTGTTACCTGTAATTTGTCTAAGTACCTTTGCATTTATTTTTCTTTCACTTTGGACGTCCCATTGACTTGATTTACCATGAGGAGGGAGTCGCACTTGGATTCGATCACCTCATCCCCAAGGATTTTAGCCAATTCGAGGCCTGCAATCATAGCCTCATACCCAGCCTCATTGTTAGTCAATTTCAAAGTTCTAATTGACTGCCTAACTACACTCCCCGTAGGTGGTTTCAACATGATGCCGAGCCCAGACCCCTTTGCGTTTGAGGCACCGTCCGTAAAAAGGGTCTAAATCCCCGAGGTAGTTCCCAAGGTTAGTAATAATTCCATTTCGACTTCGGGTATTAAGGCCGGCGTCGGTCACGAAGTCTGCCAAAATTTGTGATGTTATGGCTGTTCGGGGTCGATACTCGATATCGTACCCACTAATTTCGTTGGCCTATTTGGCCAACCAGCCCGAGAGCTCGAGTTTGTGCATGATGTTCCTCAGTGGGTAAGAGGTTACAACACATATGAAGTGGTATTAAATGTACGTTTTAACTTTGTGGAGGCGCTTAGCAAAGCGAGCGCCAATTTTTCCAAGTGAGGATACCTTGTTTCGGCCTTGCCTAGAGTACTGCTGATATAGTAAATGGGAAAATTTTTACCTTCCTCTTCCTGGACTAAGAGTCCACTTACCGCTACCTCGGGAACCACCAAGTAAAGGTTCAACTGTTCGTCCGCCTTCGGAGTGTGGAGCAGGGGCGAACTCGATAGGTATCTTTTAAGTTCTTCCAAATCTTGTTGGCATTTTGGGGTCCAGGAAAAATTGTTCTTCCTCTTCAACAGTGAGAAGAACCGATGGCTTTTGTTTGAGGACCTTGATATGAACCGGCCAAGGGCAGCTATACGCCCGGTTAGTCTCTGAATGACCTTGACTTTTTCCACCATGGTGATGTCTTCTATGGCTTTAATTTTTTCGAGATTGATCTCGATCCCTCTATTGGACACCATGAACCCGAGGAATTCTCCCAATCCGAACCCGAATGTGCACTTCTCCGGGTTCAGCTTCATATTGTATTTCTTTAATATGTCGAAGGTTTCCTTCAAATGTTTCAAATAGTCCTCCGCTCGCAGGGACTTGACTAACATGTCGTCAATATAGACTTCCATTGATTTTTCTATCTATTTTCGAACATCGGGTTTACTAGGCGTTGATAGATGGCGCCGACATTCTTTAGTTCAAATGGCATTACGTCATAACAATAGGTGCCAAATTTAATGATAAAAGAAGTGTTTTCTTGATCGCTCGAGTCCATCCAAATTTGGTTGTACCCGAAATAGGCATCGAAAAAGCTGAGTATCTCGTGCTCGGCCGTCGCATCGATTATCCGATCGATGTTAGGCAAAGGAAAAGAATCCTTAGGGCATGCTTTGTTTATATCTTTTTAATCTACACATATTCTTAGCTTATTTCCATTTTTAGGCACTACCACGACGTTAGCTAACCAGTCCACGTATTTAACTTCCCAAATGGACCCTCTTTTAAGGAGTTTAGATACCTCGTCCTTGATGAATACATACTTGACCTCGAACTTTGGTCTCCTCTTCTATTTAACCGGGTGGAACTTTGGTTCCAATCTCAGCTTATAAGTGGTCACTTGTGGGGGGTCCCTGTCATGTCAAGGTGGGACCAAACATAATAGTCTATGTTAGCTTTAAGAAATTCATTGAGTTTTTTCCTGAGCTCGAGAGTTAACCCCGTGCCCAAGTATACCCTTCGATCTGGTAGGTGTTCGATCAATATGACTTGCTCCAACTCCTCGACCGTCTATTTGGTGGCATTGCTATCATCAAGAGCTATGAACGACCTTGGAACTCCGTAATCATCCTCCTTGCTCCTCCGGTTCGGTCGGGGCCAGCATCAGTGATTGCTATTTAATTTCTTCATTTCTGGTCGGCTCTAGGTTCCTTGATGTCGAAACCACAGGCACTGGGATTACCTCGTTGACTGTGACATTTCCTTTGTGGCCGGCTGCTCTCTGTAGACCGTCTTGACTCCTCCCGGCGTAAGGAACTTCAGTGCCTGGTGTAAGTTTGAAGGTACCACCCTCATTTTATGAACCCATGGCCTTCCGAATAGGGCGTTGTACCTCATATCCTCTTCGATCATGTAGAACTTTGTCTCTTGGATCATCCCGGTGGTGTCCACTAGCAGGGTTATCTCCCCTCTAATAGTTTCGCATGCCATGTTTAATCCATTCAGCACCCGAACCATCGATACTATTTGGTCTTGTAACCGCAACTACTCTACGACCCTCGATCTGATGATATTGGCCGAGCTACCTGGATCAATCAATAAACGTTTAAATCGAGATTTATTGATAAGTAAGGATATTACCAGCGCATCATTGTGTGATTGCACGATGCCCTCGGCATCCTCATTGTTACACGAGATGGTTCCTCCGGGACATAATCTCGGGTACGTTTTTCCCTTGTGATAGATACTTTAGTGCGCTTTATCATTGGTCCTGAGGGATTTGACCCCTCCAATGATCATGTTGAGGACGTGCTAAGGCTCCTCAAGTTTGTCCTGTTTGTTGGCGTCCCTGTTCCTAATGTGATTTTTGGCTTCATCGCTCGAAAATTCTCGGAGGTGCCCGTTATTGAACAACCGGACAACTTCTTCTTTCAATTGTCGACAATCCTCGGTCTTGTGTCCAAGAGCACCATGATACTTGCACATCAATTTAGGATCTCTTTAGGTAAGGTCAGACTGTAATGGTCGAGGCCACTTGGTTTTCTTGATGCGTCCCATAGTTGACACGATGCTGACTGCATCAACATTGAAGTTGTATTATGACAATCTTGGTGCTTCCCTACCCCCGAGAAGCCTGTCGAAACCATTTTTTCTCATCAGACCTCGACTACTAGGCCCTCGATCTCCTCTCTTTTTATTCCTTGTGGGCTGACACTGGAACCCATTTCCCCTTTGATTCGCGCTGTATGGTTGGTATCGATCACGGACCAATCTTGGTTCATGATGGACAACTATTTTTGACCTGTCGTCGGCTCTGATGGGAAAAATAGACCCAGAAGGGGCTCCGAGTTGGTCATCGCCGGAAGGGGAAAAATAGACCCAGAAGTACCTGTAGTGGACGTCGGCCCAAGTTATCGCCGGATACTCTACAAAGTTTTGTTTAGCTATTGTGAAACCAGGGAGCTTTGGGGGTTAAGTCCTTGAGTGAATCCTGAACGGCCCAATCATCGGCGATTGGAGGCAAGTCCATTTGTTCCATCTGGAATCTCGACATGAACTACCTGAGCATCTCGTTATCTCTTTGTTTAACCTTAAAAAAGTCTGATTTTCTGGTTTCAACCTTGATGGTCTCGGCATGGACCTTCACGAAAGCATCTGCATGCATAGCAAATGAACCAATAGAATTTGGGGTAAGTTGTGATATCATATCATTGTTCCTTTTTTTGATAGAGTTTCCCCGAACTTCTTCAGCAACACCGACTCGATTTTGTCATCTTCCAAGTTGTTCCCCTTGATGGCACATGTATAGGAGGTTACGTGCTCGTTTGGATTTGTGGTTCCGTTGTACTTTGGAATATCGGGCATACAAAACCTCTTCGGGATCGGGTTTGGTGCCGCCCTCAGAGGAAAAGGCTTTTGGATAAATTTCTTCGAATGCGGTCTTTTCAATATCGAGGGTGCTCCGGGGATTTGATTGACCCTGGAATTATATGTCTCCACCTTTTTGTCGTTGGCCTCAATTTTTTTCTCACCTGATTCTATTCGCTTCGTCAATTCTTCAAGCATTTTTATTATCTCGGGGTTGACCTCGGGATCAGCTTCACCCGACCTCTCGGTAGTTTGTTCGTTTCTTCGGATGTTCTCCCAGGACCGTTCGGGCTCGAACCTGCTAGGGGCGTGGGCTTGATTCTATAGTTGTGCTATCGTCGCATGTTGAGCCTACAACATTTCGAAGATTAGTCGCAGGCTTACTGCATCACCTTCATCTTTGGGCGTTTCTCGAGCTAGTTGTCGGTTACCTCCACGAACGCTATTTTCAGGGTCAGTCGGCAAGTTGATATCAATAGCAACTTGTGATTTGGCGTTGATTGGTTCGGCAACTAGGACTGTGTTAAGATTAGTGGGGGAACCTCATTTCTAGGCACTAGATTGTTGTTTTCACCATGATGGCCAGACTCAGCCTCAACGTTTAAGTGGGCAGACTGAGAATTTGACATATTTAAGATGACCTAAAATTGACACTTTAAAGAACAAGCGTAAAATAGAGCATGTTATAGAGATTTGTATTAAACCACCATTATTATCCTCAGCCCCACAGTAGGCGCCAAACTTTTTACCCTTAAGATGGATAACAATTAAATTTATACGCAGTTTTAAGGATATATGGATTGATTCAACATAAAAAATCAAGAATGTTAGATAAACGAGTTAAGTATAGAATGAATAACCAAACCAATTGTGATGTTACGGCCGGGCTCAGATTTGTGCCGAACAATAATTTTACCCTCGATCGGACCCTTGGTTCGAAGCAAAATGTATATGAAGAACAATAATAAAATAAGAACTTTTCAATGGTTAGAAAGTAGAAAAATAAGTTTGTATTGTCTTGGTATGCATGTTACAATATGTCCTATTAAATAAAAAGCTTCCCCTTTATATAGTAGGATAATTTCATCCCTAGTACAATTCTAAAGGTAAAAATCTTTATTTTTCGTTAATTACTGATCTGTTACTAACATCGAGCGAGATCTGCACCGTGATATCCAGTTGGATGCAGATATTGTGGTCCTTTATTAGTCGTGTGCATCCATTTGCCATGTTTTTCAAGGTCTCGGAGCATGTTCTGGGTTCGAGGAATGTTGTCTTATCAGGTCCGATGGTGAGCACTCTGTTTGGGCCCCGATACAAAGATGTAACGACTCGATCAATCGTTTTGCTTTCTAGATCCCCGCTCCCTTAAATAAGACTCCCCATATGTGCTTTTACTGTTTTATGACTTGCGAAGATTGTTAGCTCGGGGTTAGAAGGATTCGGATTGAAATCGGACACTTAGTTCCTTAATATTGGCTTAAAAGAGGTAATTTTGACTTGGGTCAATATTTTTAGTAAACGACATCGGAACCTGGATTTGTCGGTCCCAATAGGTTTGTATGATGATTTTGGACTTGTGCTTATGTTTTGATCGGGTTTCGGATGACCCGGGAGCGTTTCGACTCTTAATATTGAAAGTTGGTGCATTGGAGGTTTTGAAGTTCTTTAAATTTGGTTGGAAATAGGTTTTGGTGTTATCGATGTCCATTTGGGATTTCAGGAGACTTGCGTGCAAAATTTAGCATCATTTCGAGTTAATTTAATAGGAATTAGACGCGCAGAAGTGTTTCTAGAAGTTTTTGAGTTTCATAATTTGATTCAAGTGTTTTGGCATCTGATTCGTATTTCTAGATTTTATTTATGTGTTTCAATCATGCGAGCGGGTCTGTATTATGTCTTTGGACGTGTGAGTGTTATTGCATGGGGTCACGGGGGCCCTGGATGTGAAACAGATTGGAATCAAACTCAGAAATTTGCATGAAGGACTGCTGGTGCACCGGTTCGGATGCATCCGCACCTCCGAGATTTTGGCCGCATATGTGAGCTCGCAGGTGCGACCTTTGATCGCAAAAGCGGCCTCAGATTGGTGGTCAGTGGCCCACATAAGCGAAGGGAGTTTCGCAAAAGCGGCCTCGCTTCAGCGATGATAGGACTGCAGATGCGAAAGGAAGCCGGCCAGGCCTAGATCGCAGGTGCGACAGATCTTCCGCAAAAGCGGGTCTACCGAAGCGGAAGCCTGTCTGCAGAAGCAAAGGGAGGCAGCCTGAGCTAGGTCTGCACCTGCGATGGATTTTCTGCAGGTGCAACCCATAATGGGTGTCGATGTCGACCCCTCGTCACTACTTCTTCGAGGTTAGACTGGATACTTACTGGGTACATGTTGTTTATGTACTCATACTATACTTTTGCACTAATCGTGCAGGATCTGAGATAGGTGCATCTAGCAGTTAGCCAGGCGCGCACCACCATTACCCCGAGGCTTAGTGGTGAGCTGATTTCTGAGTTTGTTCTGCAGCACCTGGAGTCTCTCTTTTGTATTTACTTTCTGTCTACTCTATTTATGACAGTAGCTTAGTGTTTTGTATATTCTACTAGTTGCTCATTCACTTGTGGCACTAGGTCTTGGAAGCATGCTAGTAGACATTTGATGGTTAGTGGGTATTTATATCACTGTACTTGCTCCTTTATGAGCTTACGCTTACTTTATTAAATTTTTCACTTCTCATTTACTTAATAAATACAAATCAACTACTTTGAAATTATTAAAAAGAATAAGTACATGGCTAGTTAACTATTGGCTTGCCTAGCAGCTACATTGGCCGCCATCATAGCCTATAGGAGAAATTGGGTAGTGATAACATGGCATCAGAGCATTAGGTTCACATAGGTCTCACATGTTATGAGCAGGACTAATAGACTCTTGATGATCAGTGCGGAGACATCTATACTTATCTTCGAGAGGCTATAGGGTGTTAGGAAACTACTCTTTCTTCATCTCATGTCATGCAGTTGATGTTGTGCTAAGTGTCTTTCTCTTATTCTTTCAAAGATGGTGAGAAACGCGCGCGTCAGATGTACCCGACCATGGAGGAGCTGCTCCCCCTGTTGCTAGGGTCTGAGGCAGAGGCCGAGGCCGAGGGAGGGCTCCAGCTCGTGGTAGAGGACGAGGGCGTCCTAGAGTTGCTCTGGTTGTGCCACCAGTGGATCCAGTGCAGGATCCTACTATTGAGGAGCAGGGCAAAGTGCCTGCAGCGAAGCCAGCCCCAGTGAATTTCATGTCCGCACCAGGATTCCAGGAGGTCATGGGTCGTATGCTGCGGTTCATGGATTCCATGACTCAAGCTGATTTATTTCCAGCAGAGCCAGCCACATCTCAGGCGAGAGGGGGAGCACAGACCCCTACCGCTCAGGCTCCATGGAATTCAGCTACCGTATATCAAACCCCGAGCGCACTACCCGTGAGTGGAGCTCAGCCAGTTGTAGCAGCTATACTAGAGCCTATACCAGCTGCGGTCGGTGAGTCGCAGAAGCTATTGGATAGATAGACCAGGCTATATCCTCCTGTCTTTGGAGGTGAGTGACATGAGGACCTCTAGGACTTATTGATCATTGTAGGGATAGACTGCACAACATGAGGATACTAGAGTCCCATGGGTTGGACTTTACCGCCTTTCAGCTGGAGGGTAGGGCCCGTAGATGGTGGCAGTCCTATATTCTGGGCAGGCCTACAGGTTCTCCTCCCTTGGCTTGGGATCGGTTCACACGCCTCTTCCTGGGTAGATATATTCCACCCTCTTAGAGGGAAGAGCTCCGATTTTAGGTCGAGCAGCTCCAGCAGGGCAAGACGTCGGTGAGCGACTATGAGGCGAGATTCTCTGAGTTGTCTCGCCATGCACTTATGATACTTCCCACTGATGCAGAGAGAGTGTGGAGGTTTGTTGCGGGTTTGCACTCTGGTATTTAGGCCACTATGGCCCGAGAGGTTGAGATGGGGACTTCTTACGAGCTGGTTGTGGAGATAACTCGGAGGATTGAGGGTGTTCGTCAAGCGGAGCTGAGAGAAGACTTCGAGGGAAAAACAGTTTCGATATTCTAGAGGATTCAGTGGTCAGTCTAGCTGGCCCACATATCCAGCACCGCCACCTCCTCTGGGTGCTCTAGTGCGGCTCTATTTCAGCGCCTTTCTAGAGAGCTCCTACTTCCACCAGCTATTCAGGGTTCCTCTAGTGGGTATTCAGGCCATCAGGGTCAGACTTTAGGTCAGAAGTCCACCGTACAAAGAGGTATTTTCGAGTGCTGGGATCTTGGTTATGTGAGGAGGTTCTGCTCTAGTCTTTAGGGCAAGGTAGTACAACAGCCTATGATTACAGCACCAGTTACCACACCAGCCGTCCGGCGGCCTACGTCCATCTTAGAGGTCCAGCTAGGTTCTATGCCTTTCCAACAAGACCAGATGCATTCGCCTCAAATGCCGTGATCAAAGGCATTATTTCTATCTGCATAGGAATGCTTCGGTACTATTTGACTCAGGGTCTACATAATCATATATTTCATCTTCGATTGCTCATTTTCTGGGTGTTCCTCATGAGTCCCTGGGTACTCTTGTTTATATGTCCACGCTAGTGGGCGATTCTATTATGGTGGATCGGATCTATCGGTCCTGTATCGTGACCTTTTGTGGTTAGGAGACTAGAGCAGATCTTCTGTTGCTCGATATGACCAACTTTGAGATCATCCTGGGCATGGACTGGTTGTCTCCATATCACTGCATCCATGATTCCATGCTAAGATTGTTACCTTGGCGATGCCAGAGTTTCCTAGATTGGAGTGGAAGGGTTCGTCTGTAAGTGCATCTAGTCAGGTTATCTCTTTTCGGAAGGCTCGACACATGGTCGAGAAGGGTTGTTTGACTTATCTATCTTATGTTCAGGATACTACTACAGAGACTCCAGCGACTGATTCAGTGCCTGTGGTCCGGGAGTTCTCCGATGTTTTTCCTTCTAATCTACCAGGCATGCCACCAGATCGTGATATCAATTTCTGTATTGATTTGGCTCTTGGTACCCAACCTATCTCTATTCCACCGTACCGCATGGCTCCGAAAGAGTTGAAGGAGTTGAAAGAACAGCTTGAGGAGTTGCTAGAAAAGGGGTTCGTCAGACCGAGTGTGTCGCTTTGGGGTGCACCGGTGTTATTCGTGAAGAAGGACAAAACTATGCATATGTGCATTGATTACCGCCAGTTGTATGAAGTTAACATTAAGAACAAGTACCTGTTGCGGCATATTGATGATTTGTTTGACCAGTTGCAAGGTGCAAGTGTGTTCTCTAAGATCGACTTGAGATCGGGGTATCATCAGTTGAAGATTCATGATTGGGATATTCCGAAGATGGCTATACGGACTAGATATGGTCACTATGAGTTCCTAGTGATGTCTTTCGGCTTGACTGACGCCACGGCGGCGTTTATGGATTTGATAAAGTGAGTGCTCAGGCCATATATTGACTCGTTTGTCATTGTCTTCATTGATGACATATTGATCTACTCGTGTAGCATGGAGGAGCACGAGCACCATTTGAGAGTGGTGCTTCATACCTTGCGGGAACAGAAGCTATATGTTAAGTTCTCCAAGTGTGAGTTCCGGTTAGATTCTGTGGCATTCTTGGGGCATGTTGTATCAGGCGAGAGTATTAAGGTAGATCCCAGGAAGATCGAGGCAGTTCAGAGTTAGCCTCGTCCTACCACAGTGACCGAGGTCAGGAGCTTCTTGGGGTTAGCAGGTTATTATCGCCGATTTGTGAAGAGCTTCTCATTTATTGCAATACCTTTGACTAGATTGAACCAGAAGGGTGCTCTGTCTGATGGTCCGAGGATTGCGAGGCGAGCTTTCAGAAGCTCAATACCGCATTGACTACAACACAGGTGTTAGTGTTGCCTTCCGGTTCAGGGATGTATAGTGTGTATTGCGATGCTTCACGCGTTGGCTTGGGTTGTGTATTGATGTAGGAGGGATGAGTTATTGCATATGCTTCACGTCAGCTAAAGCCCCACGAGAAGAATCACCCCATACATGATTTGGAGTTGGCCGCGATATTTCATGCTCTCAAGATCTGGAGACATTATCTTTATGGGGTGTCCTGTGAGGTTTACACCGATTATCATAGCTTGCAGCATTTTTTCAAGTAGAGGGATCTCAACTTGAGCAGAAAGGCGGAGAGTATGGGCAATTTGGCATTCATTTTAGCAGAGGAGAGGCCATTATCTTTGGATATTCAGTCCTTAGCTAATACACTTGTGAGGTTGGATATATTAGAGCCTAACTGAGTTCTTGTATGCGTCGTCACTCAGTCTTCATTATTCGAGCAGTTTAAGGCTCGTTAGTACGACGATCCACACTTGTTGGTTCTCCGAGAGATGACAAGGTGGTGCCAAGGAGGTTACTATCGGTGAGGAAGGTGTTTTGCGACTCCAGGGCCGTCTATGTGTTCCTAATATTGATTGATTAAGGGAAAAGTTTCTAGAGGAGGCACACAACTCTCGGTATTCTATTCATCCAATGTATCGACCTAAGGCAACATTATTGGTGGTGACGGATGAAGAAGGACATAGTTGAGTATGTAGTGAGGTGCCTGAATTTCCAACAGGTCAAGTATGAGCATCAGAGGCCAGGTGGCCTACTCCACCAGATGATTATATATGAGTGGAAATGGGAACGCATCACAATAGACTTCGTATTTGGGTTGCCACGGATCTTGAGGAAATTCGATGTAGTTTGGGTCATTGCAACAGATTGACGAAGTCGGCACACTTCATTCCGGTTGTGACCATGTATTCTTCAAAGAGATTGGCCTAGATTTACATTCAGGAGATTGTTCGGTTACATGGTGTGCCTATGTCTATCATATCAGATGGAGGCCCTCAATTTACTTTGCATTTCTCGAGGGCAGTACAGAGTGAGTTGGGGACCCCGGTAGAGCTCAGCACAACCTTTCATCAGTAGACCGACGTACAGTCGGAGCGGACGGTTCATATCTTGGAGGATATGCTCAGAGCATGTGCAGTATTTGGAGGGCAGTGGGATCGATTCTTGCATTGAGATGGCTACATTTGAGGCTTTGTATGGTCGATGATGTCGTTCGCCCATCAGATGGTTCGGGCCCAACAATACTAGGTTATATGGTACTGATTTGGTGAAGGATGCCTTGAAGAAGGTGAAGTTGATTCAGGAGAAACTTCACACAACATAGTCCAGGCAGAAGAGTTATGCGGATTAGAAGACGCATAATTTATCATTTACGGTAGGCGAGAAGGTTCTCTTGAAATTCTCGTTGATGAAGGGGATCGTGAGGTTCGGGAAGAAAGGCAAGTTGAGCCCGAGGTTTATAGGTCCATTTGAGGTGTTGAGACGAGTTGGGGAGGTTTCTTATGAGCTTGCTTTGCCTCCCAGTCTATTGGGAGTTCATCCAGTTTTCCATGTGTCTATGCTCTGGACGTATCATGCCGACAGGTCACATGTGTTTGACTACAGCACGGTTCAGCTAGATGAGAGCCTAGGTTATAAGGAGGAGCCAATTGCCATTATTGACAGGCAGGTTCACCAGTTGAGGTCCAAGAAGATTTCGTCGACTTCGTAGTTGGGTTGCCACGGATCTTGAGGAAATTTGATGCAGTTTGTGTCATTGTCAACAGATTGACCAAGTCAGCACACTTCATTCCGGTTGTGAGTGTGTATTCTTCAGAGAGATTGGCCTAGATTTACATTCAGGAAATTATTCGGTTGCATGGTGTTCCTATGTCTATCATATCAGATAGAGGCCCTCAATTTACTTTGCATTTCTCGAGGGCAGTACAGAGTGAGTTGGGGACCCGGGTAGAGCTCAGCACAACCTTTCATTAGTAGACCGACGTGCAGTTGGAGCGGACGGTTCATATCTTGGAGGATATGCTCAGAGCATGTGCGATTGACTTTGGAGGGCAGTGGGATCGATTCTTGCATTGAGATGGCTACATTTGAGGCTTTGTATGGTTGATGATGTAATTCGCCCATCGGATGGTTCGAGCCCAACAATGCTAGGTTATATGGTACTGATTTAGTGAAGGATGCCTTGGAGAAGGTGAAGTTGATTCAGGAGAAACTTCACACAACACAGTCCAGACAGAAGATTTATGCGGATCAGAAGACGCGTAATTTATCATTTATGGTACGCGAGAAGGTTCTCTTGAAAGTCTCGCTGATGAAGGGGATCGTGAGGTTCGGGAAGAAGGGCAAGTTGAGCCCGAGGTTTATAGGTCCATTTGAGGTGTTGAGACGAGTTGGGGAGGTTGCTTATGAGCTTGCTTTGCCTCCCAGTATATTGGGAGTTCATCCAGTTTTCCATGTGTCTATGCTCTGGACGTATCATGCCGACAGGTCACATGTGTTAGACTACAGCACGGTTCAGCTAGATGAGAGCCTAGGTTATAAGGAGGAGCCAGTTGCCATTATTGACAGGCGGGTTCACCAGTTGAGATCCAAGAAGATTTCTACGGTAAAGGTTTAGTGGAGGGGTCAACCAGTCAAGAAAGTGATTTGGGAGATCTAGGAGGACATGCGGAGCAGATATCCACACTTATTTGGTACTCCATGTACGATTCTAGACCCGTCTGAGAACGAACATTTGTTTAAGACGTGGAGAATGTAACGATCCCACCGATCGTTTTGCTTTCTAAATCCCCATTCCCTTAAATAAGACTCCCCATATGTGCTTTTACTGTTTCATGACTTGCTGGGATGGTTAGTTCGGTTTTGGAAGGGCTCGGGTAGAAATTGAAACACTTAGTTCCTTAAGATATTGACTTAAAAGGGTAAGTTTGACTTAGGTCAATATTTTTAGTAAACGAACTCGAAACTGGGATTTGATAGTCCCAACAGGTTCATATGATGATTTTGGACTTGGGCGCATGTTCGGATCGGGTTTCGGATGGCCCGGGAGCATTTCGGCGCTTAATATTGAAAGTTGGCGCATTGGAGGTTTTCAAGTTCTTTATATTTGGTTTGAAGTAGGTTTTGGTGTTTTCGAGGTCCGTTTGGGATTCCGGGCCTGGGAATAGCTCTGTATAGTGATTTATGACTTGCACACAAAACTTAGCGTCATTCGGAGTTGATTTGATAGAAATCGGACGCGCGGAAGTGTTTTTAGAAGTTTTTGAGTTTCATAATTCGATTCATGTGTTTTGGCGTCCGATTCATATTTGTAGATGTTATTTTGGTGTTTCGATCGTGCGAGCGGGTCCATATTATATTGTTAGATGTGTGAGTGTTATTGGATGGGGCCCGGGGGCCCCGAATGAGAAACAGATGGAATCGAACTCGGAAATTTGCATGAACGACTGATGGTGCACCAGTTCTGGTGCATCAAACCTACGAGATTTTAGCTGCAGGTGCAAGCTTTGATCGCGGAAGTGGCCTTGGATTGGTGGTCAGTGGCCTGCAGAAGCGAAGGGAGTTCCGCACAAGCGGCCTCGCTTCTGTAATGATAGAGCTGCAGATGCAAATGGAGGCCGGCCATGCCTAGGTCGCAGGTGCGACAGATCATCCACAGAAGCGGGAGCCCGTCCACAGAAGCGAAGGGAGGCAGCTTGGTCTAGGACCACATCTACGATGGATTTTTCACAGGTGCGACGTCGTAGGTGCGCCCTTGGACCCGCAGAAGCGAAAATCGTTGGGGCAGTGAGGTTCATTTAAGGTCGGGACTTAGGCTATTTTGGTTCATTTCTTTTACTTCTTGGACGATCTTGGAGCTCTTGAAGAGGGGTTTTTACCTAGCACTTTGAGGTAAGTAATTTCTATACAAGATGAGTTTAATACATGCATTTTTGGGTAGATTTTAATACATAAATTGTAGAAATTGTGGGTTTAGTTAAAAAATTCAGGTATTGATAAAAATGAAATTTAACCACGAAAATGATTATGGAATTGGGTGAAAATTATATATTTGAGTTCTTGAGGTTATGGGTAATCTTTATCTTCGGATTTTCGAAATCTGAGCACGTGTGCCCGAGGATGAATTTTAAAAATCTTTCAACTTGGGTTGGGTAATTACTCTAATAGTTAAATTACGGACTTGTGAGTGTATATTGATTAATTTATATAATATTTGACTAGTTTCAGATTGTTCGGCACCAAATTGAGACTTTAGAGTGAGTTCGTGGGCTGGAAGTGAGCTTTAAGACGAGGTAAGCCTCCTATCTAACCTTGTAAAAGGGAGTTTACCCCATCGGTGTTTTGAATTTCTATTTGCTTCTAATTGTGGGGGCCACGCACGCACGAGGTGACGAGAGTCCATGTATAGCTACTAATTATGCTTAAGTCGGGATAGTTTTAGGATCCAAATCATGAATTATTTGTATTATTTGAACTCTAATTGTTAATTTAAGTGCCTAAATTATAGTGAAACTTGATAAAGGATTCGTAAAGACCGAATTTCACTTACTTTGATTCGTAAAGACCGAATTTCACTTGCTTTGAGTTCTGGCGGGTTACCTGACCGTTAATGAAAATTGTGTTTCCTTGTGTATTAGTCTTGTAATAGCTTTTAAATCGGATGTTCATAGAGTATTCTCTCTTCTTGTGGAGCGAGCTGAATGCGTTGGCAGTTTAATAGATGTATCTATGGTGCGTGTCGCTCGACCCTCGGCAGTGTACACATTATTATGGATCGGGCCATACGACCTTGGCGTAAATCGTGCGTGTTAATGCTTGGGGCCCGAATACACTTGATATTATTATTTTAATGAAATGAGGGGTTATAATTCATTTATTGGCCTGAATTTGGGAGTTAGTATGTGTTAGTTGAAGATTTTTAGAATTTACTATCAGTTAAAGAATCATTTATTCAATGCTTGCTATCGTGTTATTATTATTATTCACATCTCACGCCTATTTAGAATTCCTGTATTTTATTGTTGGCCCATAGTGAGTGTCGATGTCGACCCCTCATCACTACTTCTTCGAGGTTAGACTGGATACTTACTGGGTACATATTGTTTATGTACTCACGCTACACTTTTGCACTAATCGTGCAGGATCTAAGGCAGGTGCATCTAGCATTCAGTCAGGCGCGCATCCCCGTTACGCTGAGGCTTAGTGGTGAGTTGCTTTCTGAGTCCGTTCTGCAGCACCCGGAGTCTCTCTTTTGTATTTACTTTCTGTCTACTCTATTTCAGACAGTAGCTTAGTGTTTTATATATTTTACTAGTTGCTCATTGATGTGTCGGGTAATTTCGGCACATTTGGATCCTATTTGTTTAGAGTTTAACTTGTTCTACTTGTTAATTATCACGATATTTACGTAATTTTAGTGTAATTTCAGTATATTGAGTGAAGAGATCCAGAAGCATGAAAAGAAGTCCAAAAAGCCAGCCAAAGGCAAGAAAAGAGGTCAAGAGCATAGAAGGTTCAATTCTGCGATCGCAAAACAGCTATGCGAGTCGCATAATTCGCAAGAAGATCGCAGATGCAGACAGAACTTTAAGCCAACTTTCAAGTTGAGAATGCGGTCGCAAATGTGATCGCAAAACAGGAATGTGAACCGCATTCTCATCGCAAATACGAACAAAGTCTGGGTGAAAAATAGAGTGAAGATTGCGATCGCATTCTGCGATCGCCAAGTCAATATGCGAACCGCAATTTCAGATGCGACGAGAGGGAAGCTGACTGGTGTGATCTGCGATGGAACATGAAGATTTGCGAACCGCATTCCTGTTCTGCGATAGGAATGCGATCCGCATACGTGCAACGAGGTCAAACTTGACCGTTGCTCGCCTGGGGTTTTGGGCTTCTATAAATAGCTTTTCTAGGGTTGTGTGAAGAGATACTTGTCAAGAGTCAGAGTGCAAAGTACCGCTTTTGGTTATTTTCGAATTGAGAGAAGTTTTTGGGTGATCAAAATTGAGAATTCTATATTTTTGTAAGATGATTCAATTATTCTTTGTTGTTCTTCAGTTTTCAATATGTGTAGCTAAACTCTAATACTGAGGTTGTGAACCCTAGATGGGTAAAAAGTTATTGAGAGTTTGATATTGATTCCAATTTCGAAAGAAGCTTGATATTTATTTATTTCTTGTTCTTAAATTAATCGTTATTGGTTGCAAACATTAACAAATGCCAATTTACGCTATCGTATCTTGGAAAAGTGAGATAGAGTTTGGTAGAGATAAATAACAATAATTCAAGGCTTTAAACCTTGTTTAACAAAATCACTTAGGAATAAGTAGATTTTAATTTGGCGAATGATTGGGTGTTCTTAAGTTTGACTCTTTGGTATTCGGGAGAATCATAAGAGGATACGTTATCCAAGTGTTGGGAAATACTGGATAATAAGTTAATAAGAACCGATTGCATATCAAGAACGGACTTCAATATCAATATCAAAAACATTCTACTACATTAGGGGGAACACAACCTTAGTATCTTAAATTCATATTTTTGCGTTCAAATTATTCTCAAACTACAGTTCTTAGTTTACTTTTCTTTACATATTCAACACCAATTTATTTTATTTGGCTACTTGATAGAATAACGACTAAGTAAAGTATTGCATTAATTGGATAATTGTTTCACGCCTATTCCCTGTGGGATTCGACCCCAACCTCGTTGGGTTACTATATTTGACATCGATCGCTTACACTATTGTTAAGGTGTAATTTGAGCGAACCACTCATTCACTTGTGACACCTGGTCGTGGAAGTATGCTAATAGACATTTGATAGTTAATGGGTATTTATATCACTGTACTTGCTCCCTTATGAGCTTACGCTTACTTTATTAAATTTTTCACTTCTCATTTACTTATTAAATTCATATCAACTACTTTGAAATTATTAGAAAGAATAAATACATGGCTAGTTCATTGTTGGCTTGCCTAGCGGCCACGTTGGGAGTCATTATTGCCTATAGGAGAAATTGGATCGTGACAAAAGAGTTCCTAGCTTCGATTTCGATCTCATATATTCATACTCTTACCTCATTTGATCCACCGGAAAATCGAGATGTGCGTTAACCCCGATTTCACCTATATATATTATTTAAATTAAAATTAATTGGACAACCGGTATTATGTCCACGTCAGGTCTTGTCCTATAGATATTATTAGTCAAATGCTCCAACAATTTTAACTTTTAATAGTTAATTTTGAGAAGTTGTGTTTTCTCATAGATAATTAAATTTTTACATTTTTTAATTTTATTTCGTTTAATTATATAGTGATGGGTAAAATCAGATAACAAAAAGGGTGTGTTTGGTATAATGAAAAATATCAACAGCGAAAAATGTTTTTCAAGAAAATATTTTCTTGCAAAACAAGTAGTAATCTTACTCATTTTTCGGTATTTGGTACGCAAATTAAGGAAAATAACTTCTCAAGAGTATTCATAAATACTTTAGATACAATATACATGAAGCCATAAACTTTCGAACCAGCAACGTTCCTAACCCATAAATTTGATAAACTTCTGAACTGCTAACTTTCGGACCCACAAACTTTTTGAACCCGTAAACTCTATTATTTCTAAACTCGCAAACTTCCAAACACACAAACCTCTAAACTTATAACTTTGAAACTCACAAAATTTTGAACCTGTAAACCGAAAAAATAAAAAAAACAGCACTGGAAATATTTTTGAAAAAAAAAATTGCTGCGGGGGGTGGGGGTAGGGCAGGTAGGTGGTGCAGAAAAACGAAAAAACAGAAAATTAAAAAGTACAAAACAAAGTAATTTTTTTTTTTGCGGATTGTGGGGAGGGAGGCGGGTAACCGTGACGGAAAAGAAAAAGGAACCGAAATCTGAAAAAAAATAAAAAACTGTTTTGGAGAGGGGACAGGGTAGTCGAGAGAAGGGGGAGGGGGTTGGGGTTAGAAGTGAGAGTATGTGGAGTTTTTGAAAAATATTTTCCTACCTTTTTCTGGGGAAGTCATTTTTCTCCAATTTCAAGAAAATGTGATATCTAGAAAAATATTTTTCAAATTATTTGTGCAACCCAACAGTCGAAAATAAGAAAATATTTTCGAAAATATTTTTCGTCATATCAAACACACCCAAAGTGTTATATCGGACTTTTGTAATTTCATTTTAACGTTTTATTAAAGCTCCGCAAATATTATTCGTAGTCGTTCATTCTATTAAACTATATTTCGATCTGCATCTGCATGTAATGTTTGCATGTCACAAAAGAAGAAAGAAAAATTAAGAATTATCATTAGTGAAATTGGTCTTCATGAATAACTCAATTGCTTACAAAAGGTAGATGAAAGCAAAAACTAAAGAGAAAAAGATAAATAAAACAAAAGGGATAAATGCAAAAAATAGAGCGGTTATTTAATTTTTCATACAATGTACAATTAAATTAGGAAATGACAAAATCATATTGGGATTAATTCAAAGATACCTACACATACCAAATAATTTACCCGGTTCTAAACATTTTAAACTATTTACCCGTTATGCCGTTTCCATAGCATTCCATTAATTGATCTTCCGTCTTTTTTATTCTTTCTTTCTTTCTTTTCGTCTTTTTTTCCTTTCTCTTTTCCTTTTCTTCTAACTTCATTTATTTTTTTCTCAAATTCATTTTTATTTATTTATTTTCTTTATAATCTTGTTTCATTCAATCTTTTGGATCGTTTCTTTTCGATTTTCTTATTTTTGTTCTTTTTCTTTTTATATATACATTATAATTTTGTTCTCTTTTTCTTTTTTCTTTCATTTTTTATCTTATTTTTACATATGTGTATGACTGTAAATGTCTCTAGCATATATATACCAAAATAATGTATTAATATAAAAAATAAAATATCAATATAATAAAATGACATATTAGTGTCAAAGACAATAGTATTCACAAACGATATATTTATACTAAATAGGTATATTACTATTTTATGTGTACTCCTTCATCTACTTTTGATGTAGTCAATAATACCTCCACAAAATTCCATCAAACACTTCATTTAGGAAAAATTTGAAAAACATATGAGAATTCTGTTCGAAAATTGAAAAAGGGGGCTAGTGGGAAATTTTTAGAAATTTAAAAAGGACCAAATTTTAATAGTATGGTGTTGCATTATGCTATATGCTATATGCTATAATAATATACTATCATGTTATATTTGTACACCGTAATAATATACTATTATATTATACTATATACTATAATAATATATTATTATAGTATATTATACTATTATATTATATTATATAGTATTCTGTAATAATATACTATTACATTATGTTATATACTATAACAATATACTGTTGAAGGGGAGCCTTGGCGTAATTGGTAAAGTTGCTGTCATGGAGATTTTTCTAGACAATGGAGAGATCATGATTTTATCCATATCCATTTTGGTGCTATCCGAATCGCTTTAACATATCATGGAAGAAAAGGTTAACCTGTTGTTGCTCGACTTTCTCTTCTAGATACGAGATACTATGAGTACCAACATGCCAATTTAGGTACTGCAGAAGTTACCTTGAATGCTGAGACTGTTTCCATAACTATCTTTCCAAATTTCAACATGTCCCTTCGTGGACCATACCTAACTGAAGCATTAAAAATCCAAGTTCAAATCCAGGAAGCTCCACAAGCCAAAGATGCTATCCAAGCCACTCTTCATCACCAAATCCGGATCCCGCACATAGCGAGAATTTAATGCACGGAGCTGCCCTTAATACTATAATAATATACTATTACATTGTACAATATATTGTAACCCTACTCTATTATGTTATACTATATATTTTAATGGTATACTATTATACTGTATCTGTTGAATTAATTATTGTATACCCAAATGGTATAGAATTTACCATTTTGCTATACAGTATACATCAATTTTTGACTTAAATTTCAAAAATTAACTTCAAAATCTCCATCAAAATTGACTAAAAATTTTGATACAACCTTCAATCAACATTTTGAGCTCTGTTCGAAATAATTCAATTCTCCCCGAAACTTTCCAAGATTTAAATTCATCAAACACATTCAAAATTCCATCACCCCCAATCTTTCCAAGAACTTAAAATCATCAAATATTTCTTCCAAAATTTTAAATACTCCAAGAAGGTTCGATTTCAAGAATTATCATTGCCTGAGAACCGTTAAGTGAGTTCTGACAGGATGATATACTTTTCTCGTTTCACTAAATATTTGATCACCATTCAAGTATAAATATTCAAACATTCCCAACCCGAACGACTATTTTGAACTAGTCCCTGGACCACATATTTTAAACATTTTTTTATATATTATATTCTCTCGCAATACAAAGTATATTTGAATGTTATTTTTATAACTGCCCTTAGTGAGATTGAACTGGTAGTTGTTGTAATCTATATTGTGAGGCTACTTAACGAATCTTATTTGTATTATATGAGTTGTATGAATTAGAAGTTTAGATTAATATAAGTGTCATGTTAATCAATAGTTACTGAAATATTTCCTTATTTCACATCAACGGTGGCTATTGATTCGGTCTGGTCACCCACCGGAATTTTTTTCCACTTTCCGGTCCGGTATCGGGGGGTGTCAAAATCGGACCAAATCAGTCTTTCCGGTTCGATTCACGGTCCTAAATGATGCAAGCTGGATCGTGACCGGCACCGGCTACCAGTAGACCGGTTTTTCCGGTCCGGTTGGGCCGTTTTTTTTTTAAAAAATTTGTCTTTTACTAACTTTGTATTGAAATGTTATGTTACTATGTTTCAAAGTTCAAACTTAGAATTAAAAAACTTATAATATTCTTTCAAACAGTGAATTAGTTTCAAAGTTTATAATTAGATTCAAACCTTGAAATTTGAATTAATTAGAAACTAGTAATTAATTGTAGTATTTTTGCGCAAAGAATAAATTTAAAAAAAAAAAAAAGAAGACATAAACTTTGTAGTGATAGATAATTTTAAGTTTTTGAAAATATAACAACAAAATATTACTAACTTTGTATATATATTTGAAATGTTTAGTATGTTTCAAAGTTCAAACTTAGAAGTAAAAAACTTATAATATTCTTTCAAACTTTGAATTAGTTTCAAAGCTTATAATTAGATTCAAACCTTGAAATTTGAATCAATTAGAAACTAGTAATTAATTGTAGTATTTTTGTGCAAAGAATAAATTTTAAAAAAAATAAGAAGACATAAACATTGTAGTGATAGATAGTTTTAAGTTTTTGAAAATATAACAACAAAATATTACTAACTTTCTATATATATATTTGAAATGTTTAGTATGTTTCAAAGTTCAAACTTAGAATTAAAAAACTTACAATATTCTTTCAAACTTTGAATTAGTTTCAAAGTTTATAATTAGATTCAAATCTTGAAATTTGATGAATTAGAAACTAGTAATTAATTGTAGTATTTTTGCGCAAAGAATAAATTTAAAAATAAAAAGACATAAATTTTGTAGTGATAGATAATTTTAAGTTTTTGAAAATATAACAACAAAATATTACTAACTTTGTATATTTATTTGAAATATTTAGTATATTTCAAAGTTCGAACTTAGCAGTACAAAACTTATAATATTCTTTCAAACTTTGAATTAGTTTCAAAGTTTATAATTAGATTCAAACCTTGAAATTTGAATCAATTAGAAACTAGTAATTAATTGTAGTATTTTTGTGCAAAGAATAAATTTTAAAAAAAATAAGAAGACAAGAGTTGTGAACTTGTGATGGAATTTCATGATTTGGAGCAATTTTATTGTAGTGTATTCTAATGTAGAAAATTACATTCTTTTAAACATACTGGCTAATTTTTTTAAGATAGCCGTAGGCTTTTCTTTAGGAACTGGTTGTTGTTGTTCCGGTTCATCATCTTCGTCTTATTCTTCTTCATCTTCCACTTCATTGCCTGTTTGACTCCCTTCTTCACTTGTTCCGTCGCTCAAAATTTGATCAAGATATGCTCTGTCTTTTTTCTGCAAAAGTTCTGGTATTCCAATGTTTCTTCGCTCTGCTCTGATCAAAATCCCTGAATAAAACTCCTATCTCCATTGCCTCTTCTCTCAACGAATGTCTATGATCTCCAATTTGAAATCTTCCTTGGCTGAAAGCGTTCTCTGACGCAACTGATGAAGCTTGAATTGTTAATATATTCCGGGCCATTTTCGTAAGTATTGGAAACTGCGATTCTTGACTCTTCCAATAATCCAATAAATTATGAGTTCCAAAACTTGTAAGTTTATTTGGATATTGAATTAAGTAGACTTCGAACTCGCTGTATTCCTCCTCGTACTCGTCTTGTTCTAAAGCAACTTTTGATCAAGTCCTCAAAAAGTGCTCATCCCCGCATGCCTTTTGCCTATTTGAGAAGAAGAACTTTCGCCGGTTCACAGTATTGGTGCAGTTGGTGTAGCAGTGTCTGCCCAAGCTCTATACTTTGCGAAAACAGTCACGGTATCTGTAAAAACTTTAGCACAAGCTTGTTCTACACTAGGATAGTTATTAGTCGCAATTTCAACAGGTGTAATATCTACATTTACATATATTTCTCGAACAATTCATTCAGTTAACTTAAATTTAAATGCAGGATGCAACACAGAAGTAATGTAAAAAAATTAGGGAATTGGGAAAAAATATTTTTAAAATTTTTCAATCATAGCCTCTACAGCCATTTTATATTCTTCGTATTGCCTATATAATTTTAATTCAGATACTCCATCTATATAATATAACATGGTAGGAATAGTTGGATAATATCGTCCGAAAAAATTCTAAAGTAGCATGATAGAATTTTTGTAAAAACTGAAGGAGATATTGAACAAGTTCCAATCGTCCTCTTTAAGGTGATAAAGATCCATAAAATACTTATTATACATTTGAGTAATAGGCTCTCTATATTCATAAGCACGGGTAATGCTTCATTTAAAGTGTTCCACCTAGTAGAAACTTCTTTTGGGACTCTCCTAATCGGCATTCCTAATTCTATACATTTTCTTTCTCATTCTCTTTTTGTTTCTTGATTTTTATTTCTAAATATAAAAGCAATAGCTACTTTAACCTTTTCAATAATGTGGTTAAACAAGTCAAGACCATCTTTTACTACTAAATTGTAAATATGACATACACATCTAACATGAAAAAATTCCTCAAAAGGGGGGTTTAAAAGATGTCTCAACTTCCTAAGTGCTTCCGTGTTGTTTGTAGCATTATCTACTGTAATACTAAAAACGTTGTTAGTTAAACAATATGCACGACAAATTGATGAAACTGTTTTAGAAATATAATTACCCGTGTATGGTTCATCAACAACTTTATAAGCAATAATACGTTTTTGAAAAACCCAATCAGGATCTATCCAATGAACAGTAACTGTAATATAATCACAATTATCTATAGAACGACTCATATCCGTTGTAAGGCATACTCTAATGTCAAAGTTATCAAATAAATATCGCATATAATCTCTATATTCGTTCTTAAATTTAATAATAACATCTTTAACAGTAGTTCTTGGAAAACTTTTAAAAGAAGGATTATATGTAGCTTGAATATAACGAACAAAACTAGTAGAAGAAGGAAAATTATAAGGTAAACCCTCTACCGCAACTAATTTAGCAATATTTTCCCTATCCCTTTGTTTATCATAAGTAAGACTCACTCATGTTGTTTGGTTAATTTTAACTTAGATACCCGAGGATTCATCACGTGCTACCCCCCCCCCCCCC
>MCJB01011786.1:61790-110087 GCA_002018475.1 Nicotiana obtusifolia
CCCCCCCCCATGTTCGGTTCCTAAATAAATACCTCCCGCCCGCATTGACCATTCCTTAGGATGTTTATTTCTTAAGTGAGTCCTAATATTACACGTCCCACTTTCATTACCCACAGTTTTGAAAACCCACTCCATTCCACAAAGACCACAAACAGCCGTCTGATTTTTAATTTTCTTTTGCGCAAATTCCCACACCGCAGATCTTTCCTTACATTTAACCGGGACTCTAGTAGGAGGTACAGGAGACAAGTTGGACTGAACTTCAGGTGGACTAGCTTGAAATTCATGTGGTTCTTCTAAATTAACCCCAGTTTCATAGTTATATTGCGCTTCTATGTGTTGTGAATCAAGTGGATTATTAGAGCTAAAATCATGATAATATTGATTTCCATCTATGTGTTGATTAGAACTACTAGCAATTCTTTTACCTCTATTTCCCCAACGACCATGTGCCCGCCCCCCACTACTAGTTCTAATTGAACCTCTTTGAGACATAATTATTGCAAATAAAATAAATATATGACAAAAATATAATAAAAGAGTAGAAGTAGGAACGACTAACCAAATATAACCATATAATTGAGGTGAAGTTGAAACTTTAAACTTTACTTGATAGAAACTCCAATTAAAACTTGATAAAGAATCAAAATTGTATAATTTACATAAATAGCAAAAGTAGCAAAATAGCAATATTGTAGAGAATTTGAGAGAATTTGAGAGAATAGGAATGATTTGTATGAAAAATATGATGAAATAATCAGGTATTTATAGAAAAAAATAGTTAGGGTTGGTTATGGGGTAAAATAGCCGTTTTTGGCCGTTGGGCAACGGCTATTTGCTCAATAGAGCCGTTGCCAACAGCTAGTTTTTAAACCTTATAGCTTTTTTTTTTCGGTACCGGCCGGTTCCGGGTTATTTTTATTCCGGTTCGTCCGGTTTCAAATCGTAAAACCATCCCGCTACCGGGATCAATACCCATACCCTTTAAATGGTCCGATTCACACCGGTCCGGACCGGATTCTTGTCCATAACCGATCCGGTCCGGTCCGATGTGAACCTGACCGTTAGCCACCCTTATTTCACATTATCATCCAATACTATATTCTTTTTCTATAACTTTTAACTTTTAAGATTTGATGATTAGTTATTATAAAATATTTTTACTTTTATTTTTCGTATTCTCTCCCTCAAAGCATGTTGAGGCAACACCTGTCTGCTGAATGTGGCATAGATTGAAGTTAGCATTTAGCATTCTCTGTTTTAACTATTTTTACCAGAAATTACGCATTGATATGGTGATAATTCACACCATTCTGTTTTTCTTGTTCTCTCCCTCAAAGCATGTTCAGGTGGCACTTGTCTTTTTGAAAGATTCCTATAGAAAAATGCTTTCGGAAAATAGTATTTTGTGTTTAACAAAAATTATCATAGAAGTGAAAATTATCAAAAGTAAATTGTATTAGGAATAAATAAAAACTCAAGCATGACTTTATTCGTAGACGTGTTTATGAATAACCCAAGTGCTTACAATTAATAGGTATAAGAAACGAAAAATAAAAGAGAGAAAAATAGAAGAAATAAAAATCAAATTAGCGGTTGTTTTGTCATACAATATACAATCAAATTACGTGCATACAAAAATCAAATTAACGACAACCTCGTTGATATATTCAAACAAATACCAAACCAATACTCAAAACAAATGTCATCAACCAACCATTGACACTCATAATCATAGCTCCATTATTATCCGCCGTCGCGTCCGCCGGCACGTCGCCGTCGTTGTCGCCGGAGCTCGGCTCCGGCGCAGTATCCTCAGAAGTATTAATAGTAGACGGTGCTTTAAACAATTCACTTGGCTGTAAAACTTTGTCAATTTTATAAACAGCTAATGGCTCCTCATCTAATAAAGTTCCAGTGATTTTTGCTGTCACAATATTTGTGTCTAATTTAACATTATCTCCATCATTTTTCACAGAAAAATCGTACTTATTATTTTTCCCTTTTGTTGTTGCCATAGTATTTATAAATCCATTTTTAGACCTCAACATACCTAAAGAATGATAATCTGGAATACCATGATATAATAATAAAGAAGTTTGTCCATTTTTCGTTAAATTCTTGTACTTAGGTAAAAAACTGTTAACGACTTTATCAATCGGGCAAAAAACTGTTAAGCCATTTTCCATAATATCTGTAAAAGTTTTGGTAATTTTTGATTTTTCTAAAAGTTTGGCAAATTCTTTGCAGCCTTTATTTGTCATTAAATCAATTATGTCAATTTCTGCTGGAGCAGCCACTGGAGCTTCTGCTTCTGAAGATTGAATAATATTGCTGATTTGTATGACGGAGATGTTGTAAGGGATTTCTTGAACGGATTTGACGAAACTTGCAGAAAAATGACCGTCGTTGTCTTCTGTGGTGAACCCTACTTTTTTACCTTTTGTGTTGGTAATGTTGATGTACCCTGATGTCCCAGGGGCCTCACCTGCATAGGCGAATTCAGAGTTTTAAATTTAATAGGTTTACGATTTAGCACTTTGAAAATACGACTTTAAAACTTAACGTTTATGTTATATTTTAAATTTGTTTACACATATATTGTATATTCAAACTTTAAGTTAAATATTGTGAGTTCAATTGAATCTAGAGATGACAAAATCAATTAATTTTTATGTAACTCTATAAACTCCTCAACATTAAAAGAATTGAGTTATGACTTATTTGTTGACTTGATCTAACGAGTTGGAGTTGGACCTGAAATAGCTCATCTTGCTATTGGGTCAAAATGGTTCAAATTTGTGTAACCCAATAAGTCAAAATGCAACTCAAATCTAGATATGCAAAATCTAGTTTGGAGATTGAGATTTGAGAATTCTGAAATTTGGAAAGAATTTAATTAAGTTAGAAACTAAAGAAAATAAATTAACTTTCACTTTCTTTTATGAAAAAAGAAGAAAATAAGGTAAGCCGAGTTATATATATATTGGGCTTGTTGAATTATGACCTGTAATTTTGACCCATGGCTCAACACATTTTAATCCAACAAGCATTATAAATTAAACTTAAATCGAAGCGATAACCTACTGTACTCAGTTAAATTAGATTGGACTAAAGTGTACAATTTCTTTACACTTTCAACACTTATAACTTAAATTTTTAATTTAATGGATTTAAGTTTGTGCATTCTATGAATTTAAAACGTAATATTTTGTACTCCTTTTTGGCATTTTTTTCACATAAATATGCAAACTCACCTGTGGCTTGGAAAAGGGTGGCAGTGAGGGTTGTTCCATTGGTGATCTTATGGAGTTTCTTGGAGCTAAAGTAATCTGCAAAAACATGGAGAGAGAGGACATTCTTGAGAGTGTAAATGGACAAGTGTTTATCGAGGAGGTCATCCATGGCGGCGTTGTCCACCGCGCAAACGGTGATGGTTTGGCGGCGGTTGATCTCGGAAGCTAAGTGAGTAAGGGTTAAGTAGCGGTTAAAGGTTGAGAATTCATGGTGTTTGGCAAGGATTTGAGTGATGTTGTGGGCGGAGGCGGTGGTGGTGATGGAGAGAAATAGTAGAAAAAGTAGAGAAAGAGAGAACGACAACGGCAAGTGATGCATTTTTTTATTTCGTAATTTAGACGGTGTAGGTTCTAAAAGAAGAATAGAAGAAGAATTGGAGATGCATGAGTTATTTTTGGACGAGGGGTTTATATGCATTATGGACTTTGGTAGGTGCTGTTAAACTAGAGGGCGACAAGACTCTAATTTACTAGCTTTGTTAAGGAATTAGTTACACCAATTACATTTACTATAACTTTATAACCACTTTTAAAACATTATCAAAGTAGAGAAGAATTCAAATTGAAATGTATCATATGAAGTAGTTAGTTAATCATTACTCAAGTGAGGTTACAAATTGAATACAATCAACACCTTGTGTTCCTTCATAGGAAAATAAAAGTGCTCCACATCACGTTCTAATTATATATCCGCCAGCGATCTCTTGACTTAGTTAGTTGAGGAGATACTACTAAAAAGATACAAATTTCAACGGACGTATTGGATATGTGTGAACAAACTCCTGCCTGAAAAGAAGAAAAGAAAAATAAATTACTTATGAGGAGTTAGATATTCTTAATGGTATGAGGTTTTTGGGAAAAATTATGTTATTTTAGTTTAAAACAACAATTTCACATTATATTAAAAGTATCTTTAAGTTGTTTTAACTCAACAGAACGTTCCGTCGTGAATTGGCTCGTCGAAAAATATTTTCAATGAATTCGTCGAAGATTCGCGTTTTATAGTAGCGAAATACAAATATGCTTTGGTGGATAAGTATGTACCGGGAACCTGTATATTGTTCCTATTCATACGAAACGTACTAGGTAGGTCTGTTAAAACAAAGAAAAAATGACATTGTATAGTTGCTATAGCAGAATAACTATTTTTTTTTTTTTATATTTTATATATATATTCTGTATGTTATATACATAAATTTTATACAATTTTTCGACTACCAAATATAAATAGTTTTTTGCGCAAGCTAAAAGTAAAAAAAACATTAATAAATGGTAAAGCTTCCCGTACTCAAAAGGCTATATATTTTCAAAACTCAAACCCGGAACTTCTGACCAAAGATAAAGGAATCTCAAACAGCCTTGTCACATTCCTAAACAGTATAAGTTGTATTCTTATAGATATTTGACAAAACAAAATTAGAACGAGATAGATTTACATAAAATACTCTTCGTGTCCTTGATGTATAGTTTTCACATCTTCCTAATGCTAATTTTTTTCTTCTGCTTTATTTTTATTTTTAATTATTATGGCTGGTGAGTTAGCCCAATCATCGACTGATCTAATGTCTTTTTCATGCTTTGCATGCGTTATTAACTATCACACTTGACAAAGCAAAAAGCTAGTTATATTTACAATTTGCTGGTCAGATGAAAAGGGCTTTGCACTGATTTTTGGTTATACGATAAACAAAATACGAAAAAGATTTGTCATTTTAGCACTAGTCAAAATAAATGGTAATGTGAAATATTTCTAATGAGTACTTACATATATATAATCTCATCGATCTACTAGTAAGTGAAGTAACAAAGTATTGTCCCATCAATCGTTTTCGAAGGACCAAGTTTTTCTTGATTTGTAGTTAGGTTTGTTTTGTTAGAGTTGGTAGAAACATTTTTAATACACCTTTTTCATTAGTTATTTGGTATTATTATTAACTTATATTTCTTGGCCGCAAGGGACATCTAATGAAGTTGACTAATATATGTCAGTTATTCAAGTGTGTGACTATTTAATCAAAAAGATTAAACAGTTCGAGAGCAAATACATTTTTATTTTCTTAATTATATGAAAATTTTACTTTTAATAATAAACTATTACACCCTATTTATTATAAATTAAAATAATTTCAAAATATTATTATTTATAGCTATTTTTTCTATTTTATAGTAAAATAGGTATTTATTTTATACTCTATCATTGAGGCATGAAATACGTCAATTATGCTCTTTGTCTCTCTCTCTCTTCCTTCTCTCTCTCTATATCAGCAAGATTCTCAATTCTCTATCTTCTCCTACAAATCAGCAGAATCGTCGGCGTCACCGGAGATTCGGTGTCTCCGATGACTCGGAGAAGTAGGTGACAACGAAGCTACGGCGGAAGAGTGGTGATTTTAGATTGGAGATATTTGGGTAGTAAGGAGCACATGCTGCTGCAATATGTTTTGGCTTCGTCTTGGGAATATTCAAACTAAAATGTTGTAAGCTATGTATGTTATTAATAATTTTAGCAGACGGAGCATTACTCTAGTCAATAGATATTTGAGGGCCATACTTACGCTTGAGAAGATTTGAGGGTCGGGTTTTTGTTCGTCTCCATTTTTAATTTTATTACAACGTATACAATATTTTGCTTGGCCGGAAAAAGCTATTTCCGGCGAACTTTCTTCTCTTCTTGCTATTTAGTCACATACAGTGATACAAATACATTGTATTCTGTACAAATACACTCAATATATTATATTTTTTATAAATATATTATTTTTTCGCAAGTATTTATGTTTTCCGAAGGTATGTAGTTTTTGAATACAACCGAATATCACTGTATTTTGTGAATTTTTGTTGTTTGAATACAGTCGAATTGAATAAGGTGAATTAAATACAATGTATAATAGTGAATAATGAATATCTGTGAATTGAATACAATGTATACAGTCGAATTGAAGAGTCCGATATACACCCTATTTCTTGATTACCTCATTGTATTTATACATATAGTCGCGCGAATACATGGAATACAGCACAGTAGCAGCGAAATTTATGTAGAATTGATTTTGTTGAGTTAAATTAGGAGTGATTCATGCTAATTTATCCTCTTTCCGTTATTAAACAGCTCGATTCCCCTATTTTTTAGGCGAACTCCGCTACTGTATTCATGAATATAGTAGCGAGAATACAGCGAATACAATCGCACAGCTAGACTACCCTATTTTTTAGGCGAATTCCGCTACTGTATTCATGAATACAGCAGCGCGAATACAATACAATCTCATAACAACTAAATGTAGTTATAAAAAGTAATTATGTATATAATAGCTAAAAAAAAGTTAATAGCTACTAAACAACAGTGATTTCTAAAAATTACTCATTATATTCTCTACATGTCCATTCACATGTGGGTCACGGGCCAAGCACTTAAAATTTCTTTGATAATGGATGACCGCGAGAACCACGAACTATTGCATGCTCGGGTACATGTTGAAATCTGTGCTAATCTTATATAGAAACTTATATTGTTAAAGTGAGTACATTTTTATTATTTAATTATATTCTCGAACACCCTTCGACATTACCTACTATTTTAACAAAAGCATGACAATTAATATACTAATTAATCTACTAAAGTTGAGACAAAAGTCCTCTTTTCTTTTTCCCAAAGATCTAACTAAAAAGTTGTTGGTGGAGACATTGTTTACTCATAAACACTGATATCACACCTAATTCTATCAATTGCTGGGATTAAAAGTAGCAAATAAGATCCTCCTATAAAAGCCGTAAAGGAAGCCATAAAATTTTTAAGTTCTAATACAGATTAAAGAATTACAAAAAGTTAATGTAATACTCCAAATACGTATCCTGATTACTTATGCTTAGTTAACTAGATAGTTTTCATGTACTAATATAGAATTGAATTTTTATTATATTTAAGTGGAACAAGTCCAAAGTTAAGATAAAATTTACTTCTTTTTTTAGGGGCATTTTCATATATACCACTTTTAAGGTTATCATTACCTGTATTGCACAAATTTTGCAAAGTGTATCCGTTCGGATTAAAATAGTTCAATCTCTTCAATGCAACCTAAGAAGTCAAATTTGAAGTTCTTCTATTTTTTAAATGCAATTTCAGAAATTCGATTTTGAAGTAGTTCTATCTCTTCAATGCAACTTCATAAATCAAATTTGAAGTTCTTCAATCTTCCAAATGCTACTGCACAAATTCGAATCTTAAGTAGTTCAATCTATTTGAATGCATTTCGAATCTTAAGTTTCGAAACATAAACTTGTTCTTCGAATTTCTACAATCTTATACATGATTCAATGCCCAAATCTACTCGAAATGGGCTCAAATTTGAAACATAACTTTCAAATATCATAATGAACAAATCTCAATCATCAAACTGTCAAAATAAGCACAAATTTAACAAACCAATTTTGAACCAAGAAGAAGAAGAAAAAGAAGAAATTCTTAGCACAAAGAAGAAGAAAACAACAGTAAAGAAGAAGAGAAAATTGTATGGATTTCAAGATATCCAAAACTTGAGAATCAATTTTAAACTTTTTTAAAAAAAAAACAAAAGTGGGTACAAATTCAATGAGCAGCGTAAAACGAACACCACATGAAAAATTACCTTTTTTAAAGAATTTGAACTTCTAATATCAAAGTGGCTGCAAAAAACTATTTGTATAGCTATTTAGGTTAACTCTTCAATTTTTGTCCACAATTCCTGGCCTATTACACAAATGTAGATCTATCAGTTTTATGGGCCTTATTGTCTTAGGAAAGCCAAAGCCCAACCAGTGGCAGAACTTTCGAGCTTTCCCCCCTTGAAGCTCGTAATTAGAGTTGCCCAGTCCAACTCAGCCCAAGCCTCGTGGCTTTTAAATTTGGTGTGCTAGGGTGGGCCCGCCCGCCACCTAAATGGGCCTTAAAATGGCCAATCCAATCCACTCTAAGAGGGCCGCGGACTAGGACGGGCCAGTCCTTCAATTTTTTTAGAAAAAAAATTTCTTCAAATTTTTAATTGTATCTCGTGATATAGTCTCTTAATCATGTATGAACAACTTCTGTTTGTTTAGAGCGTACAAGAATCTTGATATTTGACAACGGATCTCATAATTGAAATGTAAATTCTTTCTATCTCTAGCTCTTCTGTTTTAATGTTATATGAATATTTTTTTAATATTTTTCTTTCAATTTCCTCAGGTTCAGGGATTGCTTCAATAAATTTATATGTTGAAGTTTGTAAATTTAGGTCTAACGTTATTTGCTAGTTTCATCATTATAGTCCATAAAAATTTTACAATTCATGAAATTTGCTAGTATTGTAGATTTTATTTGGGTATTAAAATTCGACCTTTTTCTATAATGATGAGCAATTTAATTATTAACAATATATTAAAGTAACCAAATTGATCATTGGCCACTTAAGTAATATATTCTTTTGAGAAAAATTATTATTGCCACTTAAAACTTTCCTAGTTGTTAATTAAGCAAAAGAAAAGCTAATCTTGTCATTCTACGTGCATATCAAAAATCTAAATTCTAATTGATATGGAAGGGTAAATGAGCAATATAAGGTTGGGGAATAAAAATTATAGTTAATAGTTTTTCTTTTTAAATATTAAATAATTAAATTTAATTTTTGGCCCATGAGCTAGCCCAGGCCCAGGCCCAATCTTGGTCAAACCTCAAGGGCCAACGGGCTGACTTGGGCCGGGCTTATAAACCTCAGTTTTAAATAGGCTAAAAAAAGTTGAGAAAAATATACGGCTAAACATCTTTTAAAAACTATTTTAAAAAATGATATTATTTCTTGTTTATTCCATAAATAGCATATTTTTTTACAATATTAGCATATTGCAAAAATTATGCGCACAATTAATAAGTAACAGAATACACAAATCATGGGATCCATATTTATCTTTTCACACTCTCTTTCCTTTTATTTTCTATTCTAAATTTCAGCAGGTTCGCAAGAGAAAAAAGAAACAAGGAAACCATGGCTGCCTTTCAGTAACAGGCCTCGCACAAAACCAAAAAAATTGAAGAAAACTAAAAGAAAAAGTTCGAACAAATAGAAGGATGCATGCGAGCACCAAAACGACCCCAATCATTTTTCAATTCCTTTGAAGATTTTGTTCAAGAATTTTCCTTCGATTGTATAAATTTTACTATTTATATTTGATGCAGTTGAATTATAATCTCATGTATTATTACTGTTTACCAAAATGTAGTTTTCGAAATATCTTATGTATTTTAATTGTGTACCACTTGCACTCGTATTAAAGAGAATTGTTGGCCGATAATTTAATATACTCCAAAAATAAGTTGTATATTTTTTAATATGCTCATATAATAATATTATTCATCACGTATTTACTAAATATACGTCAAAGCAAAAGTATACGTCGAATATATATTAAAAACTTATGTTCAAATTATTGTATAATATGGATATACCACTTATAACGATGTAGTTAATAGTAATATACTACATATGTATAAATATACATAGTATATAGTAGTAATATGTAAATAATAGAGCCTCTGTGTGTGTATATATATAGATATACTTGCTTTAAACAACGAATGTTTATTAATAAAATTAATTATTTAGTAGGTTATGAAATAACAATACTATGATAATTGAAGTATAAATAGACGATTGTAGTCTGTGTTTGCGTTGTAGAAGAAAGACATATCAAAGGAATGAATGGGGTGTAAATTTTGATAATGAATTATATAGATTCTCGGTAAAATAATTTCTTGATTTTTATATGATATGTCTTGCCATTATTATACTTAGCCGTTATGGGAGATGATATGATATTATGGGCGATAATGTAGGAATTGAATTGGTGTAGCTTTAAATGTTTCGGCCAGAAATGTTAGATAATTAGCTGCCGTGTTTGTTAATTACTTATTGTTGCTTATAAAATTTTCTTAGATATTATTTAGTTATGTATTTTCCCCAAAAAAATTCTAAACCAATCCTACTCAAATAGCGAGCTGGATTGGGCTGGCCTCACGGGCCAAGGCCATTTTGATGACTCTACTCGTAGTAATGAAGAAGCCATATAGATGATAAACTTGGGCTACTCTAAGAGCCCAAATACAAAAAGACGTTGTTATGTAAAAATCGAGTCAAACAATGAAATAGAATGCTAAAATTATAGGAAGGGTAAAAGAAAAAAGAACTTGACAAGGTGTTTGGATTGGCTTTTAAGCAGGTCAAATCAGCTTTTAAACTCTTTTTAGCTTTTTTAGTGTTTGACAAAATTAAAAAAAAATTAAAATAGGTTAAAAACTGCTTAAAACAATCCATAAGTAATAGATTGGGCAACCCCAACTTATTGCTTTTTGGTTTAAAAGCTATTTTTACTGAAAAGCCACTTTTTAAAGCCAATTCACACGGGCTCTGAGTCCTTTCCCATGCTCCTTTTATTGGTGTTTGAGTGCACGCCAGTTGAGTAAAAGTAGTGTATATTAAACGGGTGAAAGGGTGTATAATCCTTCATAAAATATTTGCATCACCCCATTAGAAATGCGCTTCTAGGTGCTTTTTAACTGGCATTTTGAAGTGACCTCTTTTGCATTTGCCTTGCAATGGATGTTTAAATGCATAAGTGAAAGACGAATGAGTATAAATTTTTATGGATGTAATTTCGACCTAAACTCGAAAACCCATATCTTTATATATGAAATCACTTTATCCTTTTATTTTATAACCCTTGGTCCTCAAGTCTTATTATGCTATTTGATTGTTGTGTTAACCTATATGGAATTAGTAGGGAAGTTCACGTTCATTTTCAAGGGTTTTGTATTTGGGTGAGTTTGAGAGAAGAAGAAAAAGTGTTGTATAATGCTTAGGTGGATTTTTATCTTTATAAACTGGTGGGTTCGAGCTAGATTGGGGTTATGGGTGTGTTTCGATACTTTGCTTGGGTGTTAATTATTTTATGTGGTTTTAAAAGTCCATGTGGACTGCCAAGTCAGCACTTTTCACGGGAAAAATCGATAAATTCGATTGAGTAATCATCAGAGTGCAATAGCGATAGTTAAATGACTTTCTTGTTACAAATTAAAAAAAAGTGACTTTACTTCATAATTTCACTGTATACAGTAAAATACACTATGCTAAGTGGCTGCTTAAGAAAGCGACAAGTAGAATTTAAGGTGGGGGATAGTTAGAATCGAAGGTCATTATTTCGTTTGTCACTGAAAAGAATAACACTCGAAAAGATACAACAAATACCCTCCGACCGATAGCATTTAATGGAGAATATTCCACAGTACTTAGTGCGCTTTCTGTTACGGAGAACTTGTCATTCATGCTTACCGTTACACCTTCATCAATAGTTGTAATGACCCGACTGGTCGTTTTGAGTGTATTAGCCCCGAACCCCTTTTTATTGCCTTCTTTGTGGTATATTATGGTTAGGTGACTTGTCAGGAGGTTTGGTTTTTGGATTTGGAAAGAAATAGGACACATAGTCCCTAAATTGGAAGTTTAAGTCAAAGGAGTTGATCGTAGTTTAATTTGGGTTAAGACGACCCCGCAATGTAGTTCTGACGGTCCGAATAGCTCCACGGGGTGATTTTAGTCTTTGGAGCGTGTCCAGATGTTGATTTGAGGTCCGTAGGCCATTTCGGCGTTAATTGACGAAAGTTGAAAAGCTAGAAGATTTTGGAAGGTTTGACCGGGAGTGGACTTTTTGATATGTAATGTCAATTATGACTTGTGTACAAAATTTGAGGTCAATCGGACATGATTTGATAGTTTTTGGCATCAAATGTGGAAGTTAGAAGTTCTAAAGTTCATTAGGCTTGAATCGATGCGCAATTCGTGTTATTGATGTTATTTGATGCAATTTGAGGCGTCGACTAAGTTCGTATCATGTTTTAGGACTTGTTGGTATATTAAGACAGGGTCCCCGGGTGTGGTTCAGATCGAATTCGGACCAATTTTGGACTTAGCTTCATTGCTGAAGTCCCAGGCTTGCTGGTGTCATCGCACCTGCAAAGGGTTTGACCACAGGTGCGGAATCGCGGATGCGGAAGGTGAAAGCGCAGAAGCGAAAAGAAGAGCCCGGGGCTGGGCTCGCAGGTACGGACACCTGGGCGCAGGTGCGCCTACACAGGCTCGGCCATTTCCTCCGCAGAAGCGGAAGTGGAGGAGGGCCTTTGGGCAGGACCGCAGGTGCGGTCTCTTTCTCCAAAGAAGGGGGCTTGCAGGTGCGAGCCATGGTCCGTCGAAGCGAAACTCTTGGTCTTAAGTGGAATTCGCACCTGCGATGGTTATTCCGCAGGTGTCGCTGGGCAGAAAAGGCCTAAGTTCGAGAAAATCATTGGGGTAAGAGATTCATTGGGGTAAGAGATTCTAACTCGGTTTTAGTTATATTACACGAATCTATTGTTATTTTCATCATTTAATTAGTGTTTTTGGTTGAAAATTTGGGAAAAAATTAGGAAAACTTCTTAGGCTAAGATTTGGGGATTTCAAAGGCAATTTGATGTCGGATTTGAGTGATTCTTGTATAGTTATCGATATCGAATGGGTGTTCGAATTTTATAATTTTGGTCGGGTTCCAAGACGTGAGCCCAAGGCGACTTTTTGGAGCGGTTTTTTAATTCTTTGCCAATGTCCTAATTTCATTATTTAAATTAGTTTCATATAGTTATATTTATTGTATGAAATTATTTTGGCTAGATTCGAGCCGATCGGAGTTGAAAATCGAGGGAAAGGCCTTCTTATTGATTGATTGAGCGAGGTTTGAGGTAAGTGACTTGTCTAACCTTGTGTGGGAAAAATTTTCTTTAGGATTTGGTACTGTTATGATAATTTGTAATACGTGAAGGCCGTGTACGCGAGGTGACGAGTGCGTAGTAGGGCTAAACATTGAAAACCCGACTTTGCTAAGTAGTTTCCTTTTATTTGCTTAAATTGAGTTATTCTAGCATGTGTAATCATCATGTTTAGCCTAATTTCACATGTCTACGTGTCTTATCTCTTATTTGCAATTTGTACAACATGCTTAGATGAATTACCTGCTTTCTTGATTCTGTATTCAATCCTTAACTATAGGACTTTGCTTGTAATATCATTGTTTCATTGTTATGTGTTGGTTTTCGTGATTATTGTTGAGATGACTGTTTTGTTATGGCACGAGGTTTCTGTCGTGCGGATTATTATTGTGGCACGATATTTTCTGTCGTGCGGATTGTTATCGTAGGACGAGGTTTATACCATGCTGATTTTTATTGTGGCACGAGGTTTATGCCATGCGGTTGTTATTGTTTGCACGAGGTTTATGCAGTGCGGTTGTGAGATATTTACTTTTTGGACTACGAGGCGGTACCTCGGGAGTGCCCCTGTTGATCTTCCTTATTTGTTGTATTGTCGGTTGTTGTTTCCTTAACATGTAAAATTCTTGTTTTCCTTTCGTGTGGAATTAGCTTTCCTTGATTCAGTTTTATTACTTTCTGTAAATCCTTTATTGTTTCACTTCCCTGTTATTTCATTATGTCATTATATTATCAGTCTTGTTTCTTATTATCTCCAGTAGGGCCTTGACTTGACCCCGTCACTATTCTACCGGATTAGGCTTGGCACTTGTTAGGTACCATTGTGGTGTACTCATACTACACTTCTGGACATATTTTAATATAGATCCGGGTACATCTTATCAGCCTCGATATTAGTGCGTTGTGTTGCTGCTTTGGAGACTTCAAGGTACACCTGCTCACGTCCGCAGGCCTCGGAGTTCCCTTCTATCCCGTTCTTTTCTTATTTCCTTACATTTTGATAGACAGTGATGTATAGGATTATTCGGTACTGTATTTAGAGCTTGTGACTTATATCTCACCAGGTTTTGGGATTGTGCGTATTGAGTTTTTGTAGATTCTATTTATGAAATTTTTGGAATGTTCAAGTTTTAATCTCTTATATAATGTTTCCGCATATTGATTACGCTTACCTAGTCTTAGAGACTAGGTATCGTCACGATATCCTGCGGAGGGAATTTGGGATAGTGCCAAGTTGGTATCAGCGCCTTAGGTTCTTAGGTGTTATGAGTCACAAGCAGATTTAGTAGAGTCTCGCGGATCGGTACGGAGACGTCTGTACTAATCTTCGGGAGGCTATGGAACTGTTAGGAAAAGCTTCACTTCTTTGATTCCTTATCGTGCAAAATTTTGCCTTCGAATTCTAAATTTCTGTCTTTCTATTCTTTCACAGATAGTGAAGAAACATACAGTTGGATCAGATGACCAGACACCCGCGCCCCCTACTAGAGCCGCAAGAGGCCGGGGTAGAGACCGAGGACATCCATGTGGTGCAGCCAGAGCACCCGCATGAGCTGCTACAGAAAAGCCACCAATAGCTCCAGTTGGAGGGCAGCCACCTGAGACGTCTGTTACTGCACCAGCCCTCCATGAGACTCTCGCCCAGTTTTTAAGCATGTTGAGCACTTTGGCTCAGGCAGAGTTGATATCACTTGCTCCTGCCACATCTAAGGCCAGGGAGGAGCACAGACTCCCACTGCACGTATCCTAGAGTAGCGGGTTCAAGTCGACCAGGTTCCATAGGTCATACCAGTGCAACTGGTAGCCTCAGTTCGGCCCGAGGCTAGGGTAGCAGTTTCTGAGGAGCAGCAGCTTAGGCTCGAGAGGTATGAAAAGTAACAACCTCCTACTTTCAATGGCTTGGCGTCAGATGATGCCCAGGGTTTTCTTGAGTAGTGCCACCGTATCCTTCGTACTATGGGTGTTGCAGAGTCTAGTGAGGTTTCTTTCAGTACGTTCCAGCTTAGGGGAACAACCTATCAGTGGTGGCGAGCATATGAGTTCGGTAGTCCGACCAAGGCAACTTCACTCATTTGGACTTAGTTCTCACATATATTCTTGAGGGAATATGTTCCCCGGAGTCTCAGAGATGCATGGAGCTCAGAGTTTGAGCAGTTGCACCAGTGTTCTATGACTGTGTCGGAGTATGCGGTTCGGTTCAGTGATTTGGTTAGGCATGGACCATCCTTGGTCGCTACTGTTCGAGAGCGGATTCATCGATTTATCGAGGGACTCAACCCCAATATCAGATTTAGTATGGCCTGAGATTTTGGAGATGGACATCGCATACCAGCAGGTAGTAGGGATTGCTAGGAGATTGAAGGTTATACTGACTCGGGAGAGAGAGGAGAGGAAGGCCCAGAGGTCTCGAGAGTCTGACACTTCTACTGGTACTCGTGCCCCAGCTGTAGCTCCTCAGGTTTGGGGCTATGTGAGTCGCCCTATTCATTCAGCACTTCCAGCCTCCAACGGTACTCCGTCCACTACTAGGCCCCAGGCTCTCTATTATTCACTGCCATTGTCTAGTGCACCTCCTGCATGAGGTGCTTTCAGCGTTTAGTCCAGTCGATCAGGCCCGAGCCAGACACAACAACCACGTCCTCCAAGAGCTTGTTTTGAGTGTGGTAACACTTGTCATATGGTGAGGGATTACCCTAGACTCAGGAGGGGTTCGCCTCCACAGACTACTCAGGCACCACGTGCTCTGCCGGGTCCTCAAGCTATAATTACAGCACCAGCTACTACCCCACATGCACGGCCAGCTCGAGGTGGAGGTCAAGCAGGTAGAGGTCGCCCTAGAGGGGGAGGCTAGGTCAAATATTATGCCCTTCCTGCTGGGACGGAGGCAGTTACATCTGACTCTATCATCACAGGTATTGTTCCAGTCCGTCATAGAGAGGCATCGGTCTTATTTGATCCAGGCTCCACTTATTTCTATGTGTCATCTTATTTTGCTCCGTATATGGGTGTATCCCGTGATTCTTTGAGTTCTCCATGTCTACACCCGTGGGAGATTTTATTGTTGTTGACCAAGGTATCGGTCGTGTTTGGTTTTTCTTAGTGGTTTTGAGACCATAGCTGATTTATTGTTGCTCAGTATGGTGGATTTTGATGTTATTTTAGGCATGGACTGGTTGTTTCCCTATCATGCCATTCTTGATTGTCAAGCAAAGACGGTGACGTTGGCTATGCCAGGTCTACCGTGGTTAAAGTGGAGAGGTACTTAAGATTATGTTCCTAGCAGGGTGGTTTCATTTTTAAAGGTTCAGTGGATGGTTGAGAAGGGGTGTGATGTATATTTGGCATATGCGAAGGATATTAGTGTTGATACTCCTACAGTCAAGTCAGTTCCGGAAGTGAGGGATTATCCAGATATATTCCCGACGGATCTTCCGGCATGGCGCCCGATAGAGATATCAACTTCGATATTGATTTGTTATCGGGCACTCAACCCATTTCTATTCCACCCTATTGTATGGCCTCATCAGAGTTGAAAGAGTTAAAGGACCCTATACCATGTTTACATGCTCTGGAAGTATCATGTCGATCCGTCTCATGTGTTAGACTACGGCTCAGTCCAGTTGGATAAGGATCTATCTTATGTTGAGGAGCCGGTGGCCATTTTGGACAGGTAGGTTTGGAAGTTGAGGTCGAAGAATATCGCTTCAGTGAAGGTTCAGTGGAGGAGTCAGCCAGTCGAGGAGGCAACTTGGGAGAGCGAGCATGATGCATAGCCGTTACCTCATCTTTTCAACACTTCAGGTATATCTCTATACTCGTTCAAGGACGAACGTTTGTTTTAAGAGGGGGAAGATGTAACGACTCGGCTGGTCATTTTGAGTGTATTAGCCCCGACCCTCTTTTTATTGCCTTCTTTATGGTATACTGTTGTTACTTGATTTGCCGAGAGGTTTGAATTTTGGTTTCGGAGAGAAATGAGACATATAGTCCTTAAATTGGAAGTTTAAGTCATAGGAGTCAACCGTAGTTTGATTTTTGTGAAGACGACTCCGGAATGGAGTTTTGACAGTCTCAATAGCTCCGTAGGGTGATTTTGGTCTTAGGAGCATGTTCGGATATTGATTTGGAGGTCCTTAGGACATTTCGTTGCTAATTGGCAAAAGTTGGAGAGTTGGAAGATTTTGAAAGGTTTGACCGAGAGTACACTTTTTGATATCAGGGTAGGATTTCAATTCTGGAAGTTGGAGTAGGTCCGTAATGTCAACTATGACTTGTGTGAAAAATTTGAGGTCAATCGTACTTGATTTGATAGGTTTCGGCATCGGATGTGGAAGTTAGAAGTTCTAAAGTTCATTAGGTTTGAATCGATGCGCAATTCGTGTTTTTGATGTTGTTTGATGCAGTTTGAGGCCTCGACTAAGTTTGTATCATGTTTTAGGACTTGTTAGTATATTTAGACGGGTCCTGGGGGCCCCAGGTGTGGCTCAGATCGAATTCGGACCAATTTTGGACTTAACTTCATTATCGAAGTCTCAGGCCTGCTGGTGTCATCGCACCAACAGAGGGTTTGATCGTAGGTGCGGAATCGCGGATACGAAAGGTGAAGCGCAGACGCGAAAAAGAGAGCCCAGGGCTGGGATCACAGGTGCGCACACCTGGGCGCGGGTGCGCCTTCGCAGGCATGGCCATTTCCTTCGTAGAAGCGGAAGTGGAGGTGGGGCTTTGGACAGGACCGCTGGTGCGGTCTCTTTCTCCGCAGAAGCGGGCTCGCAGGTGCGACCCAAGGTCCGCAAAAGCGAAACTCCTGGTCTTAAGTGGAATCCGCACATGCGATGGTTTTTCCACAGATACGGCATTGCAGAAGCGACCCAAAGGCGGCAAAAGCGGAAGTCGCTGGGTAGAAAAGGTCTAAGTTCAAGGGTTTGGTTCATTATCCATTTTTGGACCTAGAGAGCTCGGTTTGTGGCGATTCTTCGAGAGTTTTTAGGTAAAAATATTGGGGTAATAGAATCTAACTCGGTTTTGGTTATATTACACGAATCTATTGTTGTTTTCATCATTTAGTTAGTGTTTTGAGTTGGAAATTTGGAGGAAAATTAGGAAAACTTCTTAGGCTAAGATTTGGGGATTTGAAAGGCGATTCGAGGTCGGATTTGAGTGATTCTTGTATGGTTGGACTCGATATCGAATGGGTGTTCGGATTTTATAATTTTGGTCAGGTTCCGAAACATGGGCTCGGGTTGACTTTTTGGAGTGATTTTTTAAATCTTTGCTAAATTCGTTATTTAATTATTTAAATTAGTTTCCGATAGTTATATTTAAAGTATGAAATTGTTTTGGCTAGATTCGAGCCGATCGGCGTTGAAAATCGAGGGAAAGGCCTTCTTATTAATTGATTGAGCGAGGTTTGAGATAAGTGACTTGTCTAACCTTGTGTGGGAGAAATTTCCCTTAGGATTTTGTATTGTTATGGTAATTTGTATTACGTGAAGGCCGTATACGCGAGGTGACGAGTGCGTAGTAGGGCTAAATATTGAAAACCCGATTTTTGCTAAGTAGTTTCCTTTTATTTCCTTAAATTGAGTTATTCTAGCATGTAATCATCATGTTTAGCCTAATTTCACATGTCTACGTGTCTTATCTCTTATTTGCAATTTGTACAACATGCTTAGATGAATTACCTGCTATCTTGATTCTGTATTCAATCTTTAACTGTAGGATTCTTTGCTTGTAATATAATTGTTTCATTGTTATGTGTTGGTTTTCGTGATTACTGTTGAGATGACTGTTTGGTTGTGGCACGAGGTTTCTGTCGTGCGGATTGTTATTGTGGCATGATGTTTCTGCCGTGCGGATTTTTATCGTAGCACGAGGTTTATACCATGCCGATTTTTATTGTGGCATGAGGTTAATGCCATGCGGTTGTTATTGTTTGCACGAGGTTTCTGTCGTGCGGATTGTTATTGTGGCACGAGGTTTCTGCCGTGTGGATTGTCGTGGCACGAGGTTTCTTCCGTACGGATTGTTTTTGTGGCACGAGGTTTTTGCCGTGTGATTGTTACTGTTTGCACGAGGTTTCTGTTATGCCGTTGTGAGATATTTACTTTTGGACTTCAAGGCGGTACCTCGAGAGTGCCCCTTTTAATCTTGCTTATTTGCTGTATTGTTAGTTGTTGTTTCCTTAACATGTAAAATTCTTGTTTTCCTTTCTTGTGGAATTAGCTTTCGTTGATTCCGTGTTGTTACTTTTCATAAATCTTTTACTGTTTCACTTCCCTGTTATTTAATTATGTCATTATATTATCAGTCTTGTTTCTTATTATCTCTAGTAGGGCCTTGACCTGACTTCGTCACTACTCTACCGAGGTTAGGCTTGGGACTTACTGGGTACTGTTGTGGTGTACTCATACTATGCTTCTGCACATGTTTGATCCAGGTATATCCTATCAACCTCGATATTAGTCCGTTGTGTTGCTGCTTTAGAGACTTCTAGGTACACCTGCCCGCGTCCGCAGGCCTTGGAATCCCCTTCTATCCCGTTCTTTTCTTATTTCTTTACATTTTGATAGACAGTGATATATAGGATTGATCGGTACTGTATTTAGAGCTTGTGACTTATATCTCACCAGGGTTTGGGATTGTATGTATTGAGTTTTGGTAGATTCTATTTATGAAATTGTTGGGATGTTCAAGTTTTAATCTCTTATTTAATATTTCCGCATATTGAATAGGCTTACCTAGTCTTAGAGACTAGGTGTCGTCACGATATCCTACTGAGGGAATTTGGGGTCGTGACAAGGGCCCTTATAATTGAGATTAAAGAAGGGCACGACCCTAGGACCTTGTTCCCTCGCGGCAACTATAAATAGTACGCTCTGTTATCATTGTCAAGGGCACGACTTTTCTGGAAAACTTACGCTATAATCGATTAAAAGCTTTATACAAATTTACTTTCTTGTTTCTTGGTTTCATCACTGTTTTGCTCGGAAGCTCTGCCCCCAGAATTACTATGTTTCGTGATTTATCTTCATTTCAAGGCTAAGTATTGCGCATTTCTTTAATTATTTCATTATTTCAGGATCGAATTAATTCACTTGCTAGAAACCACGTATAAATTCAACTGTACTATTTTAGGGGTAAACAGTTTGGCGCCCATCGTGGGTCCTAGACAGCCGTGTAATTAAGTTGATCCTCGCCTCTTTTACTGACGTGCTTCGATTATTTGTCTTTGCAAAAAATCACAAGAAATGACAGATAATGGTGTTAACAACACACACAATCTTGTGGTTCAAGGAGACTAGCCTCATATCCAGGATTTAATCAGTGACACCCACAGTGAGGGGAACGATGTCACGCCGGTCCACGACAGGTGGTACCCACGACATGTACGGGAGGCGACTCCCGATGATTCTGAAAAGAAGCATGTCGTTGATGAGGTACGGGTCCTACAAGAGCAACAAGCGATCATTCTAGGCCACCTCACATAGTAGAATAAGGTTATGACGGAGTTGAAGCAGGCATTATCGGGGGCTTCCAATAACGTGAAAGACGAGATTCAGTTCCTCCCGCGCTCCCGCAAATCAAACAACGCCGAGGGTCGGCAACAACACCCTTAGGGGTGAGGTTGGCACCGATGGGGTTGGGGGGAGCGGATCCGACCCCAACAACAAAAACGATCCCGTCAAGAACAAACTCTTAGGAGAAGTGAACCCCGCATGGACCAAATCCCAGGCACACCACCGGTGCTGAAAGGACCAGACTCAAGAAGGATACTCAGTTGCCGTACAAACCAAGCGCGGCACCATAATTAATCCCGAAGCGGTTTAAAATGCCCGACGTGCCAAAGTATGATGGAACTTTAGACCCTTAGGAGCATATGGTTACCTATACAATGGCAGTGAAGGAGAATGATTTAGCTCCCCACGAGATTGAATCTGTTTTGCTGAAGAAATTTGGAGAGATTCCCACAAGGGGATCTGACGCGGTATTCGCTATTACCCGAGCATTCCATAGATTCCTTTGAGATGTTTGCGGACTCTTTTATTAAGGCTCATGTCGGGGCCAGAAAGGTGCAGACCCGAAAGGCTGACATATATAGAATTGCACAAGGAGAATCCGAGTTGCTGTGAGAGTTCGTCACCCTGTTCCAAAAGGAGAGGATGTTGCTCCCGGCTGTTTTGGATGAATGGGCGACTGAAGCATTCACCAAGGGTCTGAATCCGAGAAGTTCAGACGCTTCTCAAAAACTAAAGGAATGCTAGCTTGAGTTCCAAGGGACGACTTGGGCAGCTGTCCACAATCGATACGAGTCAAAGATAAGAATCGAAGATGATCAGGCTGGCTTCCCATTGTCGGCACAGGGAAGGGAGAAGAATAAAGAAAAATCAAAAGACGATTTCGACACGGACAGACAGTCTTCGAGGGGCTGGTTTTTGCCCTACGAACGAACCAAAGGCCGCGGCAGAGGATTCCGGTCAGCAGACAGGTTCGCTACCGACAGGAGGACTGATCGCGGTCGGAACAACAAATCATTACAGGACAAAGAAGCGTCAGGTACGCTGGATCCTTCCTACCCCAGGCTATCAGAATACAATTTCAACGTCAGTGTAGTAGACTTGGTATCAGCTATAAGAAATATCAAAGAAGCATGGTTCCCAAAGCTGATGAGATCTGATCCCACCCAGAGGGATCCCAACTTGTAGTGTGAATACCACGGGACGAATGGCCACCGGACTGGGGACTGCTGACATCTACGGGAAGAAGTGGTGACACTATAGAAGAATAGGCATCTCAGAGAATTCTTAAGTAATCGGGCCAAGAACAACTACGGTCGCAACCGAGATAATGCAGGACCCTCGAAAGCAGGAGAAGACCCCCCACACCAGACGATCAACATGATCTTTGGGGGAGGGGGGGAACGAGATCAAGGGGGTCGCCTTCTCGGCAGCAAAAAAGACAAAGGTGTCAATAAACCCATAGCAAGAGACTCCAGGAAGTTGCTGAAGACGACATCACTTTCACGGAGGAGGATGCAGATGGATTGTTGCTACCACACAACGACGCATTGGTAATTTCTTTAAATGTACTAGGCTTTTAAATCAAACGTGTTCTAGTATATCCGGAAAGTTCGGCCAATATCATACAATGGAGAGTATTGGAGCAAGCTAAATTCACCGGAAGCATCATTCCGGCCACAAAACTCCTTGTCGGATTCAGCCTCGCAAGCGTGACAACCCAAGGAGAGATCTTGTTGCCCACGAATGCCGAAAGAGTGATGAAGATGACACTTTTTGAAGTGGTGGATGATGATATGGGATATAATATTATTCTGGGAAGACCATGGTTGTACGAGATGAGAGTTGTACCATCGACGTATCATCAATTGCTGAAATTTCCAACACTTGAAGGAATTAAATAGATAAGGGGGGACCAATCGACGGCAAAGGAGATGGATGCAATTTAGATCTCCAATAGCAAAGGGAAGGAGCACGTGACATAGCAACTACAGGAACCGGCGCCCCCTCCCGAATAAAATGAAGTTAGCCAGGGGGAAGAAGCGTCGGAATCTTATCAGGCGCCGAGGTATTTCCAGGTACCAGAAGAGACGGATGCAACACAATCCACAGCGGAAGAGCTCGAGGAAGTTGCATTGTTTGAAAAGCTCTTAGAAAGGAAATTCCACTTAGGGACGAGACTGCACCCCGAGCTCAGGTCTAACTTTATGGAATTTCTTAAATATAATGCCGATTGTTTTGCGCGGTCGCATGCGAACATGACAGGTATCCCAACGGAGGTGGCCATACACAAGTTAAGTTTGGATCCGAACATCCCTTCGGTAAGACAAAAGAAACGTCCTATTGCGGAGTCCAGGAATATATTTGTCAAAGAAGAGGCAACTCGTTTACTTGATATCGGTTCGATCCGAGAGGTAAAGTATCCAGACTGGCTAGTTAATGTAGTAGTAGTTCCTAAGAAGAATAATAAATTTCGCATGTGTGTAGATTATAAGGACTTGAATAAGTCGTGCCCGAAAGACTCGTTCCCACTGCCAAACATTAATCAAATGATGGATGCGATGGCTGGGCACGAGTTAATGAGTTTCCTCAATGTTTATTCCGGGTACAACCAAATTAAGATGAACCCGGATCAGGAAAAGACATCGTTCATAATGAATTTCGGCACATATTGCTATAATGTGATGCCCTATGGGTTGAAGAACACCGGAGCCACTTATCAACGGCTCGTAAACAAGATGTTTGAAAAAAGAAAATAGGAAAAACTGTGGAAGTTTATATATACAACATGCTCGTTAAGTCTTTGACTACAGGTGATAACCTTAAGCATCTGCAAGAAACTTTTGACATCCTAAGGAAGCATAACATGAAGCTTAACCCCGAGAAGTGCGCGTTCGGGGTCAGTTCCAGCAAGTTCCTTGGATTTTTGGTATCACAAAGGTGGATTGAGGTAAACCTCGATAAGATCAAGACCATCAAAGACATCTCGGACCAGCTGTCAAGCGTGACAGATATCCAAAGGCTCATGGGGAGGTTGGCCGCTTTGAGCAGGTTCATTTCTCGGTCATCAGAGAAATGCCACCATTTCTTCCCGCTGCTCAAAAAGAAAAACAACTTTGAATGGACCCCGGAATGCCAATAGGCTTTGAGAGATTTGAAAAGGTACTTATCAAGCCCTCCGTTACTATCGAAACCAAAGGAAGGTGAAACACTGTTAGTCTACCTCACAGTCGGAAGTAGCAGTAAGTGCAGTTTTAGTCCGTGATGACGAAGGTGCGCAATCTCCCATTTATTACGTTAGTAAAATTTTAACGGGAGCGGAAACTCGCTACCCGCATTTGGAGAAGCTGGCCTTAGCTCTCGTAGTCGCCGCTCAGAAGCTGAGGCCCTACTTCCAATATCACTTGATAGCTGTAATGACCACATTTCCCCTGCGAAACATCCTTCAAAAACCCGAACTTTCGGGTAGGTCGGCTAAGTGGGCCGTCGAAATGAGTGAATTTGACATAGAATATAAATCAAGGACTGCGACTAAGTCACATGTCTGGGCTGACTTTATGGCCGATTTCAGTCAGTGATTGCTACCTCTAGCAACCAAAGAGGCAGTAATGGTGCCAGAATCGACATTGGGAGTTTGGACCTTATTTACGGACGGAGCCTCCAATGTAAAAGGGTTTCGGCTTGGCATAGCATTAACCACGCATTCGGGAGAAACCTTAAGGCAAGCCATCAGAATGGTCCCTTTAACTAACAATGAAGCAGAGTTTAAGGCTTTGATTGCAGGACTCGAATTGGCCTAGGGACTAGACTTCGAGGTCATAAAAATCAAGTGCGACTCCTAGCTGGTGGTAAATCAAGTCTACGGGATCTTTAAAACTAAAGAGGAGCGCATGCAACAGCACGTAGTGAAGATCCAAACTCTGCTGGCTCGATTTAGGGAGTGGTCGATTACTCATATCCCAACGGAAGAAAATGCAGAAGAGGATGCACTGGCTAACCTCGGTTAATCGACATAAATGAAGAGATCGGATACCTGGACAATAGTGCAGCTGATGCACTCTGTCCTGGATGCGAATAGCTACTAAAAGGCATCCCAAGCATTGTGCACCAAAGCAGTACGGTATAGCTTCAAAGAAGGCCAAATGTACAAAAAATCTTTCCAAGGCCCGCTAGCCCGATGTTTGGAGCGTCCAAAGCTAATTATGTTATGCGAGAAGTCTACAAAGGGTTATGCGAAAACCATTCGGGCACAGATTCTCTAGTGTTAAAACTGGTAAGTGCAGGATATTATTGGTCCCGCATGGAACAAGACGCAAAAGCTTTCGTATAAAAATGCGATAAATGCCAACACTACGCACTACTGGTACATCAACCGGCAGAACCACTACAATTAGTTTTGTCTTCGTGGCCAATCATGAAGTGGGAAATGGACATCATCGAACCACTGCCTCTAGTCCCCAGTAAGGTAAGATTTTTTTTGATTTTAACTGACTATTTTTTTAAGTGGGTTGAAGCAGGTCCCTATCAGAAGATCGACGAACGCGAAGTGGTGGATTTCTTGTGGGAAACCATAATCTACAAGTTTTGAATACCAAAAGAGATAGCATGCGATAATGGGCCGCAATTTATCGGCGCAAAGATTACAAAATTCCTTGAAGATTCGAAAATAAAGAGAATCACATCTTCAGCCTATCATCCGAGCGTAAATGGTCAAGTGGAGTCAACGAACAAAGTGATTATACAAAACCTCAAGAAAAGGTTGGGAGCGGCTAAAGGTAATGGCCTGAGGAACTACCTGGAGTTTTATGGGCATACCGAACGACAACCAAATAGAGCACGGGAAAAACTCCTTTTTCCCTTGTGTACAGAGCAGAAGCCTTAATTCCGGTGGAAGTGGGGAAGCCTACCTTAAGATATATCCAGGCAAACGGAGAAACGAACAATGAAACGATGGTGGTCAACTTGGAGTTACTCGATGAACGCAAGGACTTGGCACATATAAGGTTGGCGGCACAAAAGTAGAGAATAGAAAGATATTACAATCGAAGAGTCATCCTTCGTTATTTTAAAGTAGGAGATTTGGTTTTAAGAAAATTAACTCATAACACCGGGGAACTCAAAGTAGGGAAGCTAGGTCCAACCTGGGAAGGTCCCTAGCGGGTCTCAACTGTCACCGAGAAAGGTTCGTACGAGTTAGAGAATCAGAATGGAGAAAAGTTGCCAAGCAACTGGAATGTGGCACACCTCAAGAGATATTATTGCTGACAAACATCGTCTGTACTGAAAGTATGTGTTGCACTCTTTTTCCCTTCGTCCAGTTTTTGTCTCAATTGGGTTTTTCTGGCAAGGTTTTTAACGAGGTAGCATTGGAAAGCATACTACGAAGAAAGTTTCAACTGCAGTAATAAGACCTTTAATAGCAAGGCACATAAGTAAAGAACCACTCCGGGGCGATTAGATAATCTTTGGCTCGATAGCAAAATTCCATCCGGGAAAATGAGTTTTCTATCAACCAAAGATTACCCGGCCATTCACAAGTGCAAACAACTAGGGGATTGTTAGATAGTCTTTTGCTCGATAGCATAAATTCTTAAGGGGAAGCGAAGTGTGTTACCGAGAAAAAGATTGTCTAGCAATTCATTAGTGAGATCCTCGAAGGTGCAAGATTCCCAGTGTTCCAATTTGCATTCTTTGCATTTGAACACTAGGGGGGATTGATATGAGAATGCAGCAACAACGACTTTCACATCGATCGGAGCACGAAAACCGCGAACGTAGTTGTGTCATCGGGACCGCAAACTGTGCTGCCAGCCCCGTAGAAACAAGTTGTACGAATTAGCCACAAGAAATGAAAATTTCTCTTTAACATAACAAATGCTTATGTACTTTTTGAAAATGGAAGGAATAAAATAAAGTCCTTTTATTTGTCATCTTATTTCTTGTCTGATCGATGAATTGATTTTATCATTTGAAAGTTAAACAAGTACTTCAAATGCTAGTGTCATAATAAGTAGGAGACATCCTCTTCAAGAGCACCAAAAATATAAGAAGACCCTCTCTTATGAAAACCTCACGTTAAAGGGTTGATTTCGGAAGAACTTATGCCCGGAATCAAAATGCTTTCGGGGAAAAACACACCTAAGGCTTTACATAATAAGATGCAAACAGTAAAAATTGCGTTAAACACTTAGGCAAAAGAAAAAAGGGAATGCAAAACTTGCATAAATGTTCAAACGAAAGAAATACTCAAACTATACTTGAGGAAAAAGATGTCTTTATTTAAAATAACATGCCAAAATGGCACGGATACAAAAGTTGGAGAAAAAGAAAAGCTAAACTGCTGCATCTCCAAAACCCGGAGGAAGAGAAGTGTCCGCACCCCCAAGGGAAGGGAAGTGAGTAGATACGCCGATGGCTCAACATTTTGGCCTTCATCAGGTTGGCCTTCAACATCTTCGCCTTCCGTTTCCTCTTCAGTTCCCGAAGTTTCAGAACTGGAACTAAAAGAACCGGAAGTATCAGGCTCTGCTGGGAAACCACTTTTAGCAGCTAATTCAAGCTTACGGACCTTAGCAATTTCCGCATCAAAGTCAATGATACGAGCTTTGTCCTCTTCCAAGGTTTTTCTCCTCATGCAATACATAGCGTAAGTTTTTTCAACAACGAGGGAAGTCGCCCGGTGCTTAAGTTCTTCTTTTAGTTGGGTTACCTCGGCAGAAAGGTTTTCTCGGACAAATCTAACATATCTGAGGCTAACATCAAGGTCACAGATAGTTGAATTAAAGAGCCTATTGTGCTCGATAAACTTTTTATACTTCTCCTCTAATTGGGCATGTTTCACCCCCGCAGCAGTAAACTCTTCAGTTTTGGAGTTCAAGGCTGCCTCCAAGTTGGTCAATCCTTCAGTAGAGGCAGCCTCGCGGTCGGTTGCAGCAAGGATGGCATTATGGACTTCAGCCCATTTGGTCCTGGCTTCGACAAATTTAACCCTCAGCGGGCCAATTTCTTGGCTAAGGGTTACCACTTTGCTTACTTTGCTACAAACGAGTCTCCAATACAACAACCTCAGTAGCTTTGGCTTCCAATTTTGAGAAGCGAGCAGCAATTTGCTCCTGCTCGGCCAAAAGCTGATCCCGTGCGGAGGTAAGTTCTTCCTTTTCCCGAATCAACCTTTAGAGGCCCTCAGAAGCAAGAAATTTGTCTTACAAAGCAAGAAAGGCATACTCAATATATTTTCAAACAAAAATAAAAGAAATAACAAAGGAAGTAAAGAATGTATCGCTGCGGTGTTGTGCATGGCATTGTTCAACAAGCACTCTCCAGAGAGAGCCTGTATCTTTTCCCAATCTTTCTCTTAAGCCAAAGGCTTCAGATAATTAGCAAGTTCCATTGGCCGGAATAGCAAGTTGCATCCGGTGAAGATCGAGAGAGTAACGTTCCTCCTCCTTTGTGGATCTTCAGAGGGGGCAGCATAATTTTGCCCCAAATTCCCATGAACTGGGGACTAGGGGAGAGGAACATCCTCTTCTCGGACATATGCGGCCGGTGCAGATGATGTAGCAGTTGGTGATGGAAATGTTAGTGAAGAAGGAGATGAAGCTGATGGCGATGAAGGGTGAGAAGCAGCTGTGACAAATGCAATGCTATTTGTTGGTTGCTCGCCAACCAAAGACGGCAAGGACCCGGTACTTAGCCCCGCAATACTGGACACAGCGACTGGGATATGGAAACGGGAGTTGGCATTTTCTTCCATCTCAAACTCCCCCTAAAGTGCTGAGACATCGTCCTCGGTGATGTGCCGGGTAATTTCGGCATATTTTGATACTATTTGTTTAGAGTTTAACTTGTTCTACTTGTTAATTATCACGATACTTACGTAATTTTTGTGTAATTTCAGTGTATTGAGTGAAGAGATCCAGAAGCATGAAAAGAAGTCCAAAAAGCCAGCCAAAGGCAAGAAAAGAGGTCAGGAGCATAGCAGGTTCAATTATGCGATCGCAAAACAGCTATGCGAGTCGCATAATTCGCAAGAAGATTGCAGATGCAGACAGAACTTTAAGCTAACTTTCAAGTTGAGAATGCGATCGCAAATGTGACCGCAAAACAGGAATGCGAACCGCATTCTCATCGCAAACACGAACAGAGTCTGGGTGAAAAATAGAGTGAAGAATGCGATCGCATTCTGCGATCGCAAAGTCAATAATGCGAACCGCAATTTCAGATGCGACGAGAGGGAAGCTGACTGGTGTGATCTGCGATGGAACATGAAGATTTGCGAACCGCATTCCTGTTCTGCGATAGGAATGCGATCCGCATACGTGCAATGAGGTCAAACTTGACTGCTGCTCGCCTCGGGTTTTGGGCTTCTATAAATAGCTTTTCTAGGGTTGTGTGAAGGGATACTTGTGAGAATTCAGAGTGAAAAGTACAGCTTTTGATTATTTTTGAATTGAGAGAAGTTTTTGGGTGATCAAAACTGAGAATTCTATAATTTTGTAAGATGAATTCAATTATTCTCCTTTGTTCTTTAGTTATCAATATATGTAGCTAAACTCTAATACTGAGGTTGTGAACCCTAGATGGGTATAATGTTATTGAGAGTTTGATATTGATTCCAATTTCGAAAGAAGCTTGATATTTATTTATTTCTTGTTCTTAAATTAATCGTTAGTGGTTGCAAACATTAATGAATGCCAATTTACGCTATTGTATCTTGGAAAAGTGAGATAGAGTTTGGCAGAGATAAATAACAATAATTCAAGGCTTTAAACCTTGTTTAACGAAATCACCTAGGAATAAGTAGATTTTAATTTGGCGAATGATTGGGTGTTCTTAATTTTGACTCTTTTGTATTCGGGAGAATCAAAAGACGATACGTTATCCAAGTGTTGGGAAATACTGGATAATAAGTTAATAAGAACCGATTGCATATCAAGAACGGACTTCAATATCAATATCAAGAGCATTTTACTACATTAGGGGGAACACAACCTTAGTATCTTAAATTCATATTTTTACGTTCAAATTATTCTCAAACAGCAGTTCTTAGTTTACTTTTCTTTACATATTCAACACCAATTTATTCTATTTGGCTACTTAATCGAATTACGACTAAGTAAAGTATTGAATTAATTGGATAATTGTTTCACGCCTATTCCCTGTGGGATTCGACCCCAACCTCGTTGGGTTACTATATTTGACATCAATCGCTTACACTATTGTGAAGGTGTAATTTGAGCGAATCACTCGGTTGGTGTAACTAACTCAACAGGTTGAGAATTCTGTTGAGTTGATGAGGATCGTCGCCTTCTATGTAGAGAATCTTCCCCATCACTAGCCTCTCTATCATCGTTGATCATCACGGTATTTACAACCGGCCGGGGAGGAGGGCCAGTCACCACAACTTTCGGAGATGGCTCAGGGGCAGCAATCTTCACCCTCTTATTCTTTTCCCGGCCGCAGAGGAACGTTTTCTCTTTGGTTGCTTGTCCTCCGGCCGGGGACTCCATGAAGAAACACTTGTACCCGAAGCAATTCCCGGAGACACCTGTTCGAGTAAGCGCTTCCTAAAGCAACCTCGCCGCATCAGCAGGATTAGCCAAAACATCCTCCTCGGGGACGACAACCGAACCCGCAGGTAAACCTGATTTCAGAAAAAAGGGAAATAGGATCAATCAATTTCCTCGCGTAAAAAGAAAAAACAGACGAGTCTAAGTTACCATGATTTTTGGCCTTCCACCCGTAGTTGAGGGCTAATTCTTTCCATGTGCGGGTTTCGCGCGTAGTAATGTCCAAGATTTTCCGGACCCACTGGGCCAAGCCTTCAACCCTAGGTGGAATCCATTGAGTTGCTGAAACAGGCGAAAATAGGTGGGTCAGTACGGATATGAAGGAATTTCTAATAAGAGAAATATTAAACAAGGATCTTACGAGTGCGGTTCCATGATTCCGGAAAGGATGAAGCCATTGCCGGAACGATATCATTGGTGGCAACTGCAACAATTCGTTCCATCCACCCACGATCGTTTGTCGTCATCCATGCTAGATAATAGAGCATGGTGGCTGTGTTTGCTGAAGTTTATCATTCCTCAGCAGAAGACTTTGTGGGAATAAAGATTCATCACATGAGCTAAGGATAGCTCCTGTCCTATCTCTTGGCACGAACGCCGAAGACAAGCAATCGTATTCCACACAGAAGGACTTACGTGTGCCAAACATACCTGGTAGCGAAGGCAGAACTCCGCAATAACGGAGTCAAGCTCTTCACTCAAAGAAAACGCACCCAAAGTAAAGGGATACATGTAAAAGTATGTAAAACCCTCCCTGGGTAGGGTTACTCGCTATGTTAGATCAGGAGAAACAATGTATAAATCTTGGCAGTGGCAATCTTCCTTCACAACAGAAATACTGGAAGGACGGATGGAAATAGGGTATCTGCCAACGACCCACGTGTGAGGGTTAGCTGAAGGAAATCTCTCTTCGAAGTCTTTTGTTGTAACAAGACTTCTAGGGATGCTGGTGCCCACTGTTTGAGGAGTAGTGTCCTTGGCTTTGCTCTTGCTCTTTGAAAAAACTGGTATTCTTTGAAAAAGAAGCCATTGTATGTTATAGATAAAGGAAAAGCTTTTTCGTTTGAAGAAAGTTGAAGAAAGGTTGAAGAACAATAAAGTGAGTTTTAGAGAGTTTGGAGAGTTATGGAGTATGAATGAAGAAGGTTGACGCAAATAAGTAAAGGTTTAGGCGGCTAAATTTGTGGTCATGATTACCTCGATAACCGGCAAAAGCTACGCTGAATCGTGGGATCACGCGTGTTACGGGCATTAAATGCGGAGCGACGAGCGTCTAATCAACCGTCAGAAGCTTTTCAAAAGGAATCATAGTAGTTTCCGCCAAAAAGAGTATTTCTACCAACTACCCGGTGACACAATGTTATGTCACCGGAAAGCAGGGGGACTATCGGTATTTGGTAAAAATACGCTATGCTAAGTGGCCGCTTAAGAGAGTGACACGTGGAACTTAAGGCGGGGGATAGTTAGAAACGAAGGCAATTATCCCGTTTGTCACCCGAAAGAATTACACTTGAAAAGATGCAATAAATACCCTCCGACCGGTAGCATTTAATGGATAATATTCCACAGTATTTAGTGCACTGCCCGTTACGTAGAATTTATCATTTATGCTCACTGTTACACCTTCATCAATGGCCCTTATAATTGACATTAAAGAAGGGCACGATCCTAGGACCTTGTTCCCTAGGCACAACTATAAATAGTGAGCTCTGTTATTATTGAAAATGACACGACTTTCTAGCAAACTTACGCTATAATCGATTAAAAGCTTTATACAATTTTACTTTCTTGTTCCTTGGTTTCATCACTGTTGTGTCCGGAAGCTCTGCCCCAGAATTACTATTTTTCGTGATTTATCTTCATTTCAAGGCTAAGTTGCGCATTTCTTTAATTATTTCATTATTTCAGTATCGAATTAATTCACTTGTCTAGAAATCATATATAAATTAAACTGTACCGTTTTACGGGTAAGCATTTACATAGTTTCAGTGATCATTTGGATAATAGGCTCAACAAAATCACCTTAAGGAGCTAACCTAAAGCAATTATTTAATTTGGTCAACTTAAACAAAAGGTAAATTACTACTTACTATTAAACAAACATATAACAAGAGGCCGCAAAATAATTTTTTTCTTCTCAATTTCGCACTTTAATGGGGACAAAACACTCATGCTTTAATTCGAATGGTCATAATCATTCAATTTTCTTACTTTTTTCCTTTTTTTCCTAGTGGCTGCCGGTTCTTGGCAACAATAGTACAATTCTTTCACTCTTGACGCTCAGGAATTTGTAAAAGTGTAAAAGGGTAAAAGTGTAAATTTGGACCGCCAACTTTCCAATCAGATTAACTATGTCTTAGCATATTTCTAATTTAGCCTGGAAGACGCCAACCTGATGAAAGTAACTAATTTTTTTATCCGGTGTGCGGTAATGCACCGGGGCTCGATTATATTCTGATTCGTCGGAAATTTCACGTTGGAAGGTAAATTATTTTTTAATAAAGGTGATTTTATATTTAAAATTTAAATTTAAAATCTCTGATTAAAGATGAATGAGTACTTACCACTCCACCACGATCCTTATTGGTAATGAAAGGAATATCAACCTTAAAGCCTGATTCTTAAATCACTTTACAACTATTAGTCTATGGTATTGTAACCTACAACCGGCAAAATAATAATATATATAAAACTTTAAATCTTTAATTTTTAATCAATTCTCTGTTATTTTAATCAAATGCATAGTCACTTGAGGATAATTGCCTTTAATAAACACACATTAAAATACAGAAACTTTAGCAAGCAATGGTGAATGGACATGGAAAAGTGAGATCCCAAGTGGAATGCATGACTTATTCAAAGGGTTAAGTGGAAGGAAACAATCGTAAAAGGTAGGACGCACTAAGACTTTTTCCGACTCCCAGGGAGAAATTAATTAATTATACACTTTTTCAATAGCAACAATTATTCATTAATCTTAAAAGGCAGGGATACGAGTGGATTTGGCGGATCGATTGTTATATTACACAGGTAATTTGCTCGTGCTTAAACTGCCTCATTAAGTTTACAAATTATCCTTTGCTAATATTCAAAGATAAAGAATAACGAAAAGATAGATTCTTTTAAAAACTAAACATATTAAGAACCTCATAAGAATGATGACAAAAGTCATTCTTTAAACATATTAAGATTTTTTTATACTCATGAATTGAACCTGAGACTTCTGATTAAAAAAAAAATAGTCACATCCGTTGCACCACATCTTTGAGGGTGAAAAGTATAGATAGATGTTTACCTTATTTAGAGTTCTTCCATATATATGTTATATTTCCATACTTATAGAATAGATGTTTACCTTATTTAGAGTTCTTCCATATATGTTATATTTCCATACTTATCTCTTGTAATAGTTCTATATATTTAACATCTAATGAATGAATGAATCATTCACCACAAATAATATTCAATACTGTTGATGCTTTGCAAGAAAAATTATTACATGAAGAGTTGAAACTTAAGCCATTGGGATCATCAATGTTTCCGTCCCAACCCGCTACAGCCATGGTAGCTGCCGCCGCAGCCCAGTCGACGCCTCCTACTCCTTTGTCGTCGGGCAGTCGCAATAAGCGACGTCGATATCGTGGTCGTTGTCAAGCTTGTGGCGTTCAAGGTCATCCCTCGAGGGATTGTCCAACACATGGGTGGATACTTCAACATCTCCACCGCCCTCCTGCTGCTGCCTCACGTTCGCCACTGCCACAGGTTGCTCCAGTGCCACTGTCCGCTCCTCCACATCAGACTGCCCCTCGGCAGTGGCAGCACCTCCTTGGCAACCGGTCACTCAGCCGGCGGTCAACTATGCTGGTTACACTCCATATTCCGGTGTCCATGGGTCCCCCTACATGCCTCCGCCTGAGGCCGGTTTTCAGGCCTTTCATGCACAGGGTCCGACTGCTAGCAGTTCTGTTACCGCACCAGGTCCTTCTTGGCTTCTCGATAGTGGCGCAACTCACCATATCTCCACTGACCTAGCCAATCTTTCTCTTCCCCAACCATTTCTGCACAATGACTCTGTATACATTGGAGATGGTAGGCCCCTCCCTATCACTCATACTGGTTCGACTACTCTTCCTACTTCTCATCATTCTCTTACTTTACATAATGTGTTACATGTTCCAACTATGAAAAAAAACTTACTTTCAGTTTTCCAGTTATGTAAGTCTAATGATGTGGCAGTTGAATTTACTTCCTCTGGTTTTGTTGTTAAGGATCTCAGTTCGGGGACTCACCTTCTGGCGGGACGCACTAGAGATGGATCCTATGTGTGGCCCTCATCTAGCCCTTCTGCCTGTGTTTACTTCTCAGATGCCAATCCTCCTCATACTGTCTGGCACTCTCGCCTTGGTCATCCGGCATCTGCTATCTCTCGTCACATTTTATCGCATTATCAGTTGTCTTGTTCTAGCTTAGCACTTAATAATAGCTGCACTGCTTGTAGTTGCAGCAAGAGTCAAAGTTACCTTTTTATGAATCTTCTATTATTTCCACTAGACCATTAGAGTATATTTTCTCTGATGTATGGACATCTCCTGTTTCATCTAGTGAGAACTTTCGTAATTATGTGCTGTTTGTTGACCATTTTACTCACTACATGTGGTTGTATCCTATGCGTCATAAATCTGATGTGCAATCTATCTTTACTACCTTTCAGGCCCTTGTTGAAAATTACTTTTAACTTAAAATTAAATGCATTTACTCAGATAATGGGGGCGAGTATCTTTCCTTGTCTTCTCATCTTGTCACCTCTGGCATTACTCATCTTACTACCCCTCCCCACACACCTGAACATAATGGTTTCAGTGAACGCCGTCATTGTCACATTGTCGAAACCGGCCTTGCTCTCCTATTTCATGCTTGCCTACCCTTGTCTTTTTGGCCTTATGCCTTTGAGACAACTGTGTATCTCATCAACCGTCTTCCTACTCCCACTCTACAAATGTCTTCCCCGTTCACCTTCCTTTACAACCAACCTCCTAACTACTCTAAGCTTCGGGTTTTCGGGTGTTTATGCTATCCCTGGCTTCGTCCATACTCTGTTCACAAGCTGGACCCCCGCTCTATCCCGTGTGTCTTTCTGGGCTATTCCAAAACCTAGAGTGCGTATCTTTGCCTTGACCCCACTACCTCCCGACTTTATGTCTCTCGTCATGTCCAATTTGATGAGTCGGTCTTCCCTTACTCTTCTCTCATGTCCACTGCACCATGGCCTACACCCTCTACTGCTGACACATGGTGCCCCTCGCACTATGTTCTTCCTCCTGTTGTCTCTCCTACTTTTCCCTCTCCGGTTCAGTTCCCTCCATCCACTGCCTCCTCCTCTCCAGCATCCACCCCGCCGCAGTCTCCACCTCCACCACCACCATCATCTTCTCTTCCTACCCATCCAATGACCACTCGTGCCAAAAACAATATTCGCAAGCCTATCCAAAAACTCTCCCTTACAGCTCAGCTTCATCCTTCCCTTGAGCCTTCCACAGCCACTCAAGCCTTGAAGGATCCCAAATGGCGGGCTGCCATGTCTGAGGAGTTTGAGGTGCTTGTGCGCAATGGTACATGGGAGTTAGTCCCCCCTGATGGTATTCAGAACTTAGTCGGTTGTAAGTGGGTTTACCGCACTAAGTACCTTTCTGATGGGAGTGTTGATCGGTATAAGGCTCGGTTAGTTGCCAAGGGCTTTCATCAGCGCCCTGGCATTGACTATCAGGAGACCTTTAGTCCGGTTGTCAAGCCGGCCACCATTCGCTTGGTTCTTACCTTGGCAGTCTCTCGGGGTTGGCCCCTCCGGCAGCTGGATGTTAATAATGCATGTCTACAGGGTCGTCTTTATGAGGATGTGTACATGGCTCAGCCACAGGGATTTGTTGATACTGATCGTCCGAACTATGTGTGTAAGCTGCACAAGGCTATCTATGGCCTTAAGCAAGCACCCCGAGCTTGGTATTCAGAGTTGAGACATTTTTTGTTGGCACAGGGGTTTCGCGATTCCAGGGCGGATACCTCGTTGTTTATCTTTGACCGGGCTGGTGTCTCTGTGTTTGTGCTGGTTTATGTTGATGATATGGTGGTTACTGGGTCTGATTTGGGTACAGTTGATCGATTTTTGGCTGAGTTGGCAAGTTGTTTCTCTATCAAGGACCTGGGTACTCTGTCATATTTCCTTGGAGTTGAGGTTCTACCGCATCGTGATGGTCTTCTATTATCTCAGCGGAAGTACATTCTTGATCTTCTACATCGGACTCATATGGCTGATTCCAAGCCGGTACTTACTCCGCTTGCCACTGATCAACCATTATCTCTACTAGATGGCACAGCTCTGGACAACCCGACTGAGTATAGGACTGTTGTAGGCAGTCTATAGTATTTGGCCCTCACTCGTTGTAATACCCCAATATTTTAAGTGAGGATATATTGGACATTTAGAAAATAATTTAAGTCCAAAATAAAAAGGAAAAAAAAATAAAGGAACAAATTAAACTAATAAAACAAAAAGAGGAAAACCTAGTCAAACTAAAACAAAAGGGGAAGAAACCTACTTTAACTAAAAGAAGGTCAAAGCCACAACTAAAAGAAAGAGGAAACGGTACTTCATTGCCTTGCTTCAGCTTTGTCTGAGATAAAGGTACAGGAAAGTCAAAAGGTTTTGCCTTTCTTGCGTATGAGGATCAAAGGAGCACAACTCTTACCGTGGATAACTTAAAGGGTGCACAGATCTTGGGGAGAATAATCAGAGTAGACCATGTTACCAATTATAAAAAAAAAAAAAAAAAAAGAAGAGGACGAAGAGACAGAAAGGAAAAAGAGGGAGGAACAAGGGTTCTACCGTGCTTTCCTGAAGGGAGAATGCAATCTTGGAGTATCGTGCAAGTTCTCTCATGGTGTGCAGTTCAATTGGAGTTGTTCAGCACAAGTACTGTGAGTAGTAATCTTACCGCAATTTGTGTTTTCATAACTTGCATGATTTACACATGATTTTTAATATGAATATGTTACCGATTATTTTGAGTTGCATGTGGGACGAGTTTTTTACTCGATATAAAACCGAAATAGTTATTTGAGATGAGTACCGTAATTTTTAAATATTTTTGTTGTCACTAGATTTGTTTTACCGTTGCTTGAATTTACTGTTATCGAAAGAAAATTATATGATTTGATAAGAACTGAAATGCACTATATTGTTTTTAAATAGTTTCTACGAGTATGTACGGATTACAGAGACAAGTATAAATGGGAGTAGACATTGAAGGATCCCGTAGCTAACGGCGGGTTCATTAGACCTGGTGCACCTTGTAATTACTGATTACCGTTATAGCCCTCGCTAGTGGGAAGGTAGAACTAGCATACCGTTACCGATTTCCCTCGAGTAGGGATTGCCGTTATATATGACTTCTGGTAAATAAGTCCACAGTTATACCGATTACATGATCCGTTCATTGAAACCTCCCAAAAATGTGAATACTGATATTATACAATTGTTACCGAGCTTATTACTGAATTGTTTATTATATTTTACCAGAAGAAAAGCGTGATGAGACTAGAAATTATTTATTGTTTCTGAAAGAGCATTTTTATGTGATTTTCTCTTTGAGATACTAGCATGTTTTCTGACTTGTCCCCAAATAAAAACGGTTGTGGTTAAGTGTTACTACTCACTGAGCTAGCGACTCATGCCCCGCTAATTATTTTTACAGAGACAGCAGTTGACGCGGGCGAGGATCTCGTTAATTAGAGCGCACAGGTTGATATTTCTCGGTGAGCCTCGCACTTGTTCGCGTGGCCAGAGATTTTACTTATTGTTATGGTCTTTTCATTGAACTCTTAGAGTCGCTCCATAGTCATTATTTTAGTGTCATGCGTATTCTTTCGTTATTATAGTCTTATGTTGAGTATCGTTCTCATTTATCAAAGTTGGAGATAAATTAGTATTTCTAGTGGTTAGTTGGTGGTTTAGTTATGTTGGAGACTTGTATTAGTTAATTGACAAGTTGTCAATTGTTTAGTATAATATTAGGATGTTTGGTTGTTGATTTGAGACAGGAAAGTTTTTGGGATGGTCCAAAAATAGGGAAAACTCTGTCCGATTTTCTGTAAAATTTTCGATGAGGCTTTCTTGGGAGCACTTGCTCCTAAGCGCCGGTCACAATCCTAAATTGGGTCGTGACAAAGTTGGTATCAGAGCTCTAGGTTATTCTTGTGACTAATGGAGCACACATCAGTAGTAGAATCTCAATTATGGTTATGTAGCCGGCCATTTCCATAATCGTGATTCTGCGAGAGCGTGAGAGGATGTGTCTTGTCTTTCTTTCTTATTCCTCCGTACGTGTGGCAATTAGGGCCAAATAACTGAATCTGTCATTACTTATCTTATTCGTGTACGGCTTGGACCAATTATCTTATAATAGAATTTGGCTAGAGATTCAAATTTCAAAGACGTCAAATTTCGCCAATGGACATGCAACCATCTCAGAGGAAAGAAATGCTACATAAGTAGTATACAAGACCAGTGAAAGGTTTATTGTGCCATATGAGGTGCTTCCTGGTAAGATGCGTAATAGAGTCCATTTCAAAAATTTATGCTAGTCTACCACTACAGTGATAGAGGAGTGCTATCACAAAAAGGTACTTACCTCCATGAAAAAAAAAATTGAGATCTTTATAGATATATGATAAACGTAAGAAGAATGAGCAACAGAATAAGGGCTCTAAAGTCCTCATGCACCTTGAAGATTATAGGGAACAACAAAATATTCTTAATAAAGTTCCTAAAGTTGAAACTACTAAGTTTACTATTTCTGATAGTTCAAAGGATCCTTAAAGGTTTTAGTAAAATACTTACCACGTTATGAGCTATAGGATATTTCATGAAGAGGCCTATGGAACAGGAAATGTTTAGACTAGAGAACATGGCGAATACGTGAAATGCTACTGTACTCTTAGGGATGCCAACAAGAGCAACACAACTAATTTGAGAATAATATCACTAACGTGTTTATGAATCACTTCCTTCTTGACAGTTTCTGGCGTGAACTTGCCTGCTAGATCATTTAAGAAATTGATTTAGACAATTTATATACTTACATATAACACCAAACTTTCTCAGCTGGATACGCAAGCAACATCTTAAGTTTAGAGGCTTGTTGAAAGGTTGGTTAATTGTTTAAACAAGGTAGTAACTGCATATATGAAGACTTAGACCTATTCTGTAGCAGTTGCACTTATCAGAAAGATTGAAAAGTGGGACATGATAGGCGTGCAAGAACTCACATAAGAAGATCTATATTAGAATATCTTTTAGTATGGATTTTAATATGAGTCGAAGATCTAAAAATCAAGGACATTTTGAGATATTAAGCGATCCTTTTTGGGTTACCACTTATGTGAAAAATCTATAGTAATTAGACATGTGTTTAAAGCTTTTAAGATTCAAGTTAAGAGAAAGAAACCCTAGCTAACCAAGTTGTACTTGATATGGTTGACTCTAACGTACAGATGGGTATGGATCAATTATCTTCTTACCAAGCTACCAAAGATTATTATGAAAAGATTATTAAGTTTGGTGAACTTTAAAAGCTAGTTTTGTCCAAAAAGGAGATTATAGGTTTTAGAGATGAGCAAAGTATATATTTTGAAGGCTTAATGGTTATAAAAGAAAGGTTGTTTGGGTCTCATTGATACGGTACGGGGCACAAGAGAAGAAACACTTAGTTTGAGAAAGAAAAAAAAATATCATAATGATAGATTCTCTAATGTATTCCTAAGGATTTACTAGGACTACCTCCAATATGAAAAATAGACTTCGGTATTGATTCAAACACCTGGCACGCAAACCATATTATATTGCACCAATAGAGTGGAGAGAGCTGAATGAACAATTGCGAGACCCACTGGATAAGGATTTTATCATACCGAAGGTTTCACCATGGGGTGCACCACTATTGATAAAAAAGAAGAAGAAGAGAATAGGTCCTTAAGATTGTGCATCAACTACAGATAATTCAAAGTCCGCCTCTAGAACTCGGTACATATAGGAGTTACTTGTGATGCCTTTTGGACTGGCTAATGCTCCAGCTACATTGATGTATATAATGGATATGTTGTTCAAGTTGATTTTGGAAAAAAATAAATTCATAGTTTTTACTTATTATATTATGGTATATTCTCGTAGCCAAGAAGAGCACGAGAATCACTTGAAAAATACGTTAAAGACGCTGCAAGAAAATCAACGTTTTACCAAGTTCTTCAATTGTGAAATTTAGCTAGACTCGGTGGTATTCATAGGGCACATTGTATCTAAGAATGAAAAGATGGTATATTCTGAGAAGATAGAAGCACTTCCTAAATGGCTGCGACCCATTTCTCCTACAGAGAATGACTTTTTTGTGGCTTGATAGGCTACTATAGGCATTTGTGTAGGATTTCTCTAGAATAGCACCATCACTCACCAAGTTAACATAGAAAATCATTAAATTTCAGTGGATGGAGGAATGTACAACGAGATTCCAGAAGTCCAAGGCATGTTTGACAATCACACCAATGTTAGCTTATTCCAATAGGCTCTAGAGGATTCACAATGTTCTGTGATACTTCGATGGTAGGATCAGGATATTTTCTAAAGTAGAATGGTCGTGTGATAGCTTATGCTTCAAGGAAATTGAAGAAGCTCAAGTCGTATTATGCCACTCGTGATTTGGAGATAGTCATAGTGACATTTCCTTTAGGATTTAGAGACACTATTTATATGAAGAAACCTATGAGATTTATACCTAGAACCAGAGCCTGAAGTACATTTAAAATCAACAGAGATATTAATATTAGCAAAATGCTGATGGAGGGAACTACTAAAGATATAATTGTACTATTTTGTATTGTTCGCGAAAGATAAATGTTATGGCTTATGCAAAAAAAAAAAAAACATGGGTAATTTGGCAAATATATCTAGTGTAAAGAGATTTTTGGTCAAGAAAATGCACAGGCTAAATAGTACAATATATATTTCATAGCTTTTGTTGGCTTGTATTCAAGAAAAGTCTTCATTGATAAAGCTAATAAAGGCCACTCAATATAAAGATGAGCGATTACGCAAACATGGAGATGAGGTCCTAGCTAGTAAAAGAAAGAATATGACTATTGACAGGAATTGTATTCTTCGACTAAGTAACCAGTTATGTGTGCTAGATGTAGATGTGTTAAGACGAATTATCCTTGAGGAGCTAACAACTCTAGATATCCCGTACATTTGGGGTCTAGTATGGTGTACCATAATTAGAAGAAAATAGTATTTGTAGGAACAGAAAGACGGATAATTTCCTTAACCTTGTTTCTAACTGATTGACTTGTTAGCGTGTCACCATTTGCAACTCTTCAGGCCTACTACAACAGCTCGAGATTTCAGAGTGGGAATAAAATGGAATCAAAGTGAATTTTATGACAAAATTCTTGAAACAATTAGAGGTTATAATTATGTGGTAAATTACAAATTGACTTAGATAGTAGGTACACTTTTTTCTCGCCAAAACTTCTCTCACTGAGAATGAATATGCACAAAGACACATGGATAGAAATTATCAAATTCTATAGAGTCTATTGCCTACCATTTCTGATAGAAGATGACAAATTACTGCACGATTTTGAAATTCTTCCCAAGAAACATTAGTCACACGAGTATATCTTAATACCACATTTCATCAGCAGACATACGAGCACTCTGAACGTACTATACAGTTCATAAAGGATATGCTGAGAGCTTACATATTGAGTTTGGAGGTAGCATGTATGCTTATATATCTGTAGCTGAATTTGCTTACAATGTCAACTTTCAGTCTAGATTTAGGTGGCACTGTATGGAACCTTGTATAATATATGATGTCGTCCTCCTATCGGATGGTTTGAAGCTGATGAGGAAAACTTATTAGGGCCCAACTTAGTACAAGAAGCTATGCACAAGGTCCAGTTGATCAGAGAGATTGCTTGCAGCTCAAAGTAGACAAAAGTCTTAAGCTGATAAGAGAAGAAGAGATTTAGTGTTCACAATTGGGGACAAAGTGTTCCTACGACTCTCCCCTATGAAAGGTGTGACGCGGTTTGGGAAAAGAGGCAAGTTGAGCCCCAGGTTTATAGGACCGTATGAGATACTAGGCCGAGTGGGAGCGGTGGCTTATTGTTTGGCACTTCCTCTTGAGTTATCTTTTATTTACCCAGTATTTCATGTCTCAATGCTAAGAAAATGTATATCAGACTCATCTCAGGTGCTGGAAGCACCAACTATACTGCTTAATGAGAAGTTGTCTTATGAGGAAGAGTCAATAGAAATTGTTGATAGACAGATAAGAAAACTAGAGTCAAAAGAAATTGTGTTCGTGAAAGTCTTATGGAGAAATCATACTGTTGAAGAAGCTACATGAGAAATAGAAGATGCTATGCGAGTCAAGTATCCTCATTTATTTCAGTTTACAGGTACGCACTTGAGTTAAATTCGGGGGCCGAATTTCATAAGGTGGGGAGGATGTAATACCCCAATATTTTAAGTGAGGATATATTGGACATTTAAAAAATAATTTAAGTCCAAAATAAAAAGGAAAAAAAAATAAAGGAACAAATTAAACTAATAAAACAAAATAAAACAAAAAGAGGAAAACCTAGTCAAACTAAAACAAAAGGGGAAGAAACCTACTTTAACTAAAAGAAGGTCAAAGCCACAACTAAAAGAAAGATAAAACAGTACTTCATTGCCTTGCTTCAGCTTTGTCCGAGATAAAGGTATAGGAAAGTCAAAAGGTTTTGCCTTTCTTGCGTATGAGGATCAAAGGAGCACAACTCTTGCCGTGGGTAACTTAAAGGGTGCACAGATCTTGGGGAGAATAATCAGAGTAGACCATGTTACCAATTATTAAAAAAAAAAAAAGAAGAAGAAGAGGACGAAGAGACATAAAGGAAAAAGAGGGAGGAACAAGGGTTCTGCCGTGCTTTCCTGAAGGGAGAATGCAATCGTGGAGCTTCGTGCAAGTTCTCTCATGGTGAGCAGTTCGATTGGAGTTGTTCGGCACGAGTACCGTGAGTAGTAATCTTACCGCAATTTGTGTTTTCATAACTTGCATGACTTACACATGATTTTTAATATGAATATGTTACTGATTATTTTGAGTTGCATGTGGGACGAGTCTTTTACTCGATATGAAACCGAATAGTTATTTGAGATGAGTACCGTGATTTTAAATATTTTCGTTGTCACTAGATTTGTTTTACCGTTACTTGAATTTACTGTTATCAAAAGAAAATTATATGATTTGATAAGAACTGAAATGCACTATATTGTTTTAAAATAGTTTCTACGAGTATGTACGGATTACAGAGACAAGTATAATTGGGAGTAGACATTGAAGGATCCCGTAGCTAACGGCGTGTTAGTTAGACCTGGTGCACCTTGTAATTACTGATTACCGTTATAGCCCTCACTAGTGGGAAGGTAGAACTAGCATACCGTTACCGATTTCCCTCGAGTAGGGACTACCGTTATATATGACTTCTGATAAAGAAGTCCACAGTTATACCGATTACATGATCCGTTCATTGAAACCTCCCAAAAATATGAATACTGATATTGTACAATTGTTACCGAGCTTATTACTGAATTGTTTATTATATTTTACTACAAGAAAAGCGTGATGAGACTAGAAATTATTTATTGTTTCTGAAAGAGCATTTTTATGTGATTTTCTCTTTGAGATACTAGCATGTTTTCTGACTTGTCCCCAAATAAAAACGGTTGTGGTTAAGTGTTACTACTCACTGAGCTAGCGACTCATTCCTCGCTAATTATTTTTACAGAGACAGCAGTTGACGCAGGCGAGGATCTCGTTAATTAGAGCGCACAGGTTAATATTTCTCGGTGAGCCTCGCACTTGTTCGCGTGGCCAGAGATTTACTTATTGTTATGGTCTTTTCATTGAACTCTTAGAGTCGCTGCATAGTCATTATTTTAGTGTCATGCGTATTCTTTCATTATTATAGTCTTATGTTGAGTATCGTTCTCATTTATCAAAGTTTGAGATAAATTAGTATTTCTAGTGGTTAGTTGATGGTTTAGTTATGGTGGAGACTAGTATTGGTTAATTGACAAGTTGTCAATTGTTTGGTATAATATTAGGATGTTTGGTTGTTGATTTGAGACAGGAAAGTTTTTGGGATGGTCCAAAAACAGGGGAACTTGGTCCGATTTTTTGTAAAATTTCCGATGAGGCTTACTTGGGAGCACTTGCTCCTAAGCGCCGGGTCACAATCCTAAATTGGGTCGTGACACTCGTCTTGACATCGCTTATGCCGTGAACAAATTATCTCAGTTCATGCATAAACCGACTACTGCTCACTGGGCCGCGGCGAAACGGGTGCTTCGTTATCTTTGTAGTACTATTGACCTTGGTTTACTTCTTCGTCGGGTGTCTCAGTCGTCCTTGTATGCATTCTCTGATTCTGACTGAGCTGGCAACAGGATGATTATACCTCCACGAGTGCATATGTAGTTTATTTTGGTGGCTCCCCCATCTCTTGGCCTCTCGGAAGCAGCGCACTGTTGCCCGCTCTTCCACTGAGGCTGAGTACAGATCTGTTGCCTCCACTGCTGTAGAGCTCCGCTGGTTATGTTCTTTGTTGACTGAGCTTCGGGTGTTTCTACCGTCCTGTCCTGTTATATACTGTGATAACGTGGGTGCTACGTACTTGTGCTCTAATCCTGTTTTTCATTCTCGGATGAAGCATATTGCACTAGATTTTCACTTCATTCGTGAACAGGTTTAGCGTGGTATTTTACGTGTGACTCACGTTTCTGTAGCTGATAAGTTGGGTGATGCTTTGACAAAACTGCTCTCCCGTGCTCCGTTTTTGCTTCTGCGTTCCAAGCTTGGACTTACCTCCCGCCGTCCAGCTTGAGGGGGCGTATAGAATAGATGTTTACCTTATTTATAGTTCTTCCATATATGTTATATTTCCATACTTATAGAATAGATGTTTACCTTATTTAGAGTTCTTCCATATATGTTATATTTCCGTACTTATCTCTTGTAATAATTCTATATATTTGACATCTAATGAATGAATGAATTATTTACCACAAATAAAATTCAATAGTCCCTTTAAAAATTATGAATATATTAATTGTTTTTTTATTCGATTTCATCTTTACTACTGTACAAAAGCATATACTGATTAGGTAAAAACGAGCACTTTAAACTCCTTTTCGATTTAGGAGATTTTATTTTTAATAATTTTTTATCTATTTAAATTATACACAATTTCTCCTTGTATAATCCTTTCCTGTTTCAAAAGTTATTTACCTACATCTACCACATAAACTAATATTCCTTGTTGAACATAAATATTAATGACCAGAATCAATACAGGAAAAACTATTGACAAGGAACTTGGAGATGAAAATTTTCATAATAGAAAACCTTAAGATTTAAAAATTAAAAAAATTACAGGAATTAACCCCCTCCCCCCCCCTCCCCNAAAAAAAACAACCAGACATTTTTAAAAAAACATCCTTTCTAAAATTGATCTTTTAATTTCTTCTAAACGTCTTCACTATTTTTTATTGACTAAAATTTTTAATATATGATTATATATCAACGGATGATTGAGATCTTTTATGTGTTGATTTTTTTCCTTTTTAAGTTAGGTATATAGGATCAAATATTCCTTGTTTTTAAAAGCTTACACTTTTTTTTAAATAATAACTCAAACATAATTTTAAATATAATAGTATATGATTAGTTAAAAGAAATTCACTCATTTAGACAGGTGAACACGCAACGCGTTCACCCCAAAATTAATTTGACAAATAAAATGAAACTTTATTAAATGGAATAGAATTTTATTCTTTTAACACCTCAATTTATTTGCTAATAGCTGTATTCAGGGACATCAACAATTCTTGAACCTTCTATTTTGTAGAAGTATATAGCAATATGGAAGAAAGAAATTTTTTTTATATAGGCGATACTAAAAGTAGGGATTAAGTTCTAGTAATGTTAATATTTACACTTTAGTTTCAGTATCTTCAAGAGCTTATTAGTCCTGTCAAAAATTTAAGCAGGGAATATGGAGAACTTTCATTACGTACATTTTTTTTTTAGTTTTAAAATTTTATTTTACACCGAGTATGAGGTATGAGCTTAAATAAAGTAATCCGAATAATTCATATAGCCAACTTCAACTTGCTTTGATCAATTTTCTAGGGTATTAACTAGAACTAAGTCGAATTTTATCGTATAGTAAGATGTATGTCACATGATAGCATAAATGACTTTTTAGAATCTATGGTACGATATAAGTATGATCTAGTTAGATATATTTTAATTTTCTTTTTTCATATTTAATATATCAAGTTCGAGTTCAAAAGTAGTACGTTCTGTTTGAACCCACAAAACTCGACCTAAATTCGTCTTTGGTAGTTAATAAAGCTTTGTAATTGCATATATAGCAAGAGTCAAGATCACAATTCGCAAGCATTGCACAAAGTGAGATTCAGATTTCCTGTTCTTCCTAGATTGTTCTACCAATTAATAACCTTTTTATAAAGTAAGATCTTGTCAGTAAAAGTGGAGTCAGAATTTAAAATTTATGAATTTAAGATTTTAGTTCATTTAAGTTATTAAGTTTGAAAATAATATTTTGTACATATTCTATGAATTTCGCTAAATAAATATAAAATCTGCACAAAAATTATTAAGTTTGGCCGAATCCGTAAGAAGGCTAGCTCCGACCTGCTTGTCCGCAAGAATAGAAATCAATATGCACCTAGAATACAAAAAAGCTTGAAGACACGTGTTCACCAAAAAGAAATGTCAAGGTAATTGTTTTTTCTAAAATTTTTTTTGATTTTTATTCGGTGTTGGGTATTCGTATTAAATCCGAATTATTTTCGGACTCGTGCTGTGTAGGGCCTCATTCGAGGAGAAGCGCTCCCTACAATTTTTTTTTCATATTCAGGGCTCAAACCCGAAACCTCTAATTAAGGGAAGAGCATCTCATCTATTACACCACATCCTTCGATGGTTTTTTTCCTTTAATCTTATAAGGAACGCTTATGAACTCCAAATATAATCTCCTAAAGAGAGACCATTAAGAGCTCGTTTGGCCAGACTGCCAAAAATTGCTTATTTTGAAAGTACTTTTTTTAGAAGTGCTTTTTTGAAAAGTACTTTTGAAAAAATATAGTTTGTGTTTGACCAATTCATTTAAGAAGTACTTTTTGCAACATTTGTTAAACAAATTGTGTTTGACTAATCTTTCTTAAAAGTATTTTTGAATGTCAAATTACCAAAATGGATCATACCAAGGTCGTATAATTATTTTAAAGAGAAAAAAGAACTTAAATATTTATCGTAAGAGACTTTTATTATTTTTTATTTTATTTAATTAAAATATAAAACATAAAACAAACATACATATTAAAGATTTAGATCGATATACATATATAGTTATACCAATCATATAATATTATCTAGTATAATTGATTATTGTCATCATTCGGTATAAATTAGAAGTTTATTCCACAAATTACTATATATTGATAATCCATCATGAAATAATAAGCAGAGTCACTCATACATGATAATATTTCTCAATAATTTTATCTCTAATTCTATTACACAACGCTTCCATATTAGTAGAAGACCTGCCTTGCATTTCTAAAAGAATACCAAAAGGCTCATCTCCTTCCTCAATCTCTATTGTAGTGTCTTCATTAACATAATAGTTTAATTCCTTATCGATAGAAGAATGCCGTCAGATGAAATTATGTATAGCCATGATAGTTGTAACTAGATGATTTTGAGTGTCACACTAGAAAGATGGCATTGAGCGTAAAATAGAAATCATTTTAAGTATATAAAAAATTATTGTTTTCATAAAAAATAAATAATTAAGCATGTTTAAATTCAAATTCAAAAAGAGTTACCAATTATTCAAAAAACACATAATACATAAATTAATTTTTTAAAATTTAAATTCAAAAAAGAAACTAATTATTATCTAACCTAACTAACTTTGTCCTAAATTGCCAA